>SZWC01003178.1:65683-68183 GCA_023375785.1 Penium margaritaceum | reverse complement strand
GCGAGGGCAGTGGCGGCAGCAGTAGCAGCAGCGAGCGCGGGACCAGCTTCTGAAGGCGGTCTCTGTGGTGGCTCTTGTTGTGGCCTGAGCTGCCTCCTCCCCCGTTGCCAAGACCGCATCCGCGTCTGCGTTTGCGGTGTTTCCAACTGGTGAGATTGGACTAGTGTAGACAATTTTATGGCGCTCTGGAAAGACTCCTAAAACTGTGAATACTGTTTGTTCTTCTGACCAGAGAATGTGAATCAGCAGCCACGGGGACTAGCAGCGGCACCAGCAACAGCAGCAGAAGCGGTACACTCGGTCCTCAGCGAGGCAGTGGCCTCCGCACGATGGTATCAGTGCAAGAACTACCTTGATCCTGACGGGCAAAAGTGAGGTACCTTCAGAGCATGGGCTCAGATTCAACTTCTGCACGTGGTTGGGGGGCCGACATGAACAGCGCGATGAGGAGGATGCCTTTGGTGCGGCAGACTTGTGCTCAGCTTCCTCCACCGGCCCTGCGCAAGTCCAAGGCAGTCAATGATCCTCCGCCACGATGGCGGCGACATCGACGGCGACAAGCAGACTGCACCGCTCTGGTCAATCACATTGTCCCCCTCCTCTCTTTCGGCCTCCTCCCTCTCACCCTCCTGCTCTTTCATTCTGATTTGACTGTTCTGGCGCAAAACCAGGACAGCATTGTACTTCAGCTGCTGCCCCAGTGCCAGCTGGACAGCAGCAACTGTCCCACCAGCCTGGCCTGCAAGGGGTACAGGCTCAACGAACCGAGCCGCATCGCGCAGCCGCGGGGGTGGGGCACGACGATGGAGGAGTGCCGAGCCCGGTGCTTAAGCCAGGAATACATGTACTACTTCTTTTTCACTCCAAATTACTGCTTCTGTGGGGTCGTTGTTGAAGGCGTGTGCACAGTCGGCGGGGCGATTGCGCTGCCTCATGCGATGGGGCGCACCGTGCTGTCTCCGCCACCATCCCCTCCGTCACCCCCTCCACCTCCACATCCACCCCCACTGCCACCACCTCCTCCTCCTAGCTCTCCTCCACCATCGCCTCCTCCCTCGCCTTCACCAAGACCTCCACCGTCTCCACCGCCAAAGCTTCCCCCTCCGTCTCCACCTTTGCCTCCTCCTTCACCCCCACCATCCCCTCCTCCCTTCCCTCCTCCCTCTCCTCCACCCTCCCCTCCACCCTCCCCTCCTGCTTCCCGTCCACCATCACCTCCTCCCTTGCCACCACCACGTCCTCCGCCGTTGCCTCCGCCTTCTCCTCCCCCCTTACCTCCTCCAAAACCTCCGCCTTCTCCACCACCAAAGCCTCCCCATCCTCCTCCACCTTCTCCTCCCTCTCCCCCACCATACCCTCCTCCCACTCCTCCTCCCTCCCCTCCACCCTCCCCTCCTCCTTCCCGTCCACCATCACCTCCTCCCTTGCCACCACCACGTCCTCCGCCGTTGCCTCCGCCTTCTCCTCCCCCCTCACCTCCTCCAAAACCTCCGCCTTCTCCACCACCAAAGCCTCCCCATCCTCCTCCACCTTCTCCTCCCTCTCCCCCGCCATACCCTCCTCCCACTCCTCCTCCCTACCCTCCGCCATTTCCGCCTCCCTCTCCACCACCACGTCCTCCACCATCTCCTCCACCAAGACCTCCTCCCTCTCCACCGCCACGGCCTCCGCCATCTCCTCCACCAAGACCTCCTCCCTCTCCACCGCCAGGGCCTCCGCCATCTCCTCCACCAAGACCTCCTCCCTCTCCACCGCCAGGGCCTCCGCCATCTCCTCCACCAAGACCTCCTCCCTCTCCACCGCCACGGCCTCCGCCATCTCCTCCACCAAGACCTCCTCCCTCTCCACCACCAGGGCCTCCGCCATCTCCTCCACCAAGACCTCCTCCTTCTCCACCGCCACGGCCTCCCCCTCCATCTCCACCTCCTCCTCGCCCCTCTCCTCCACCCTCCCCTCCTCCCTCCCCTCCACCATTCCCTCCACCAGCGCCTCCCTCGCCACCTCTGAAACCTCCCCTAGTGCCGCCACCGTCTCGTCCTCCCTCTCCACCACCATCACCTCCTGCTTCCCCTCCACCGCTGTCGCCTCCCTCCCCACCCCCAAGTCCTCCCCCTTTACCGCCACCATCGCCTCCTCCCTTTCCTCCACCAGACCCTCCTCCACCCCCCCCTCTGTCTCCTCCTCCCTCTCCACCACTCCCTTCCTCTCCACCACCTCCTCCCTCGCCTCCGCCTCCTCCCTCTCCACCACCTCCTCCCTCTCCCCCGCCTTTTCCGCCATCTCCACTGCTATCCCCTCCTTCCCCCCCTCCTCCATCCCCTCCTCCTGATCCACCACCAAGTCCCCCCCCTCTACCACCACCGTCTCCTCCTCCCTCTCCTCCACCATCTCCACCATCTCCTCCTTCACCCCCTCCTCCATCGCCTCCTCCTGATCCACCACCAAGTCCCCCCCCTCTACCACCACCGTCTCCTCCTCCCTCTCCTCCACCATCTCCTCC
>SZWC01003178.1:47346-57587 GCA_023375785.1 Penium margaritaceum | reverse complement strand
TGGTGTGGGTCAGCACTGACTCACAACGTGCTGATTTGATAACAAAGGCCATAAATCACACGAAGTTTCTTGCGGTTACCCATTATGTGGAATTGCACTGTACTTGTACTGTGGACTGACCTTTACCCTTGAGCTACATTTGTTGTTGTTTGTTGTCATTGCTCTTGTGCCGTTACTCGTATCAGTGCTATTTTTCTTGTGGATCTGTTCACCATGTGGTCATTGGGGAGTGATATTGTGTAAACAGCTCATTGTGACCTCTCGTGTCACGTCCATTGCCGTGCAGAATCTTGATGAGGCGGAGGGAACCGAAGAGTAGGGGAACAAACACAAGTTGGACAGTCACAGAGCAGTTGTAACCATACACCTGCGACCCTTCTGCCTGCTCCACACAAGTTTGTTTCCCTCCTGGAAAAACGAGGGTGTGATTCTTGCCTGTGTCAAAACAATCTGGCTTTTTCATTGTTTATGCTTGAATTGCGATGTCTTAGTGACCTAGTTTGGTCGTACCCATGGACTAATGTTAGTTTGGACAGGCGTAGTTTAGGTCCAAACCTGAATTCGTGAACAGGTGAGTCACAAGAGGGAATGTGCCCTCAAATGTTTGGGTGTGTGCCGGCGAACACCAACTCGCCGGCCGACGGGTGGACTCAATTAGCGAGCTCCACCCCTTAGGCTTTCACTCTTGCTTTTCCGACACTCACGTTCTGCACATGTCTCTGTTCTGACCGCCGTGAGTCTCATTCAGACCATAGATTTGTGCTCCACATAGCTGCGCGAGGGAAGAGGGGCAGAGCATTTCTGTTTCAACCGGTGTTGGTGTTGGTGCTCAAGTTCTGACTTGTCAATACACTGTTCAATATACTGGTCTCTACACACACAAACTCATATGTGCAAGAGAGTAAATCAACATGGCTGCTGTGACAACCAATTGACCCTCTGAAGTGTTTATAGGCTCAGGTTCTATGGCGTTTCTCTTGTCTTCAACCACTTGGATAACATAGGGCTTGTGCCATGGCAGCCACCAGCATGCTGAATCATCTCATGGGCATTGATTTTTGGAGAAAGCTCACATGGTAGCATGCCCACATGTACTTTAGGATGATGTGGATTACTTTGCATGCCTAACTGGTTTTGTGGTTGCTTAGGCTGGATGCCGGGTGCTGATTCAGCTTAGGTCATGCTACTGGAGTTTTCCAGAATATTCCGGCAGCACCTGCTCTTGGATTGATTTTGATGAGGTTTGGCTTGACCCCAGTGGTGGCGGCAACCAGACCTCATGCGTGATGCTCCAGGTGGGGCTTGCTAGAGCTCAAGTCCTTGCTCTACCAATGTATTCACTACTTGCTTCTCACATTCTCTAAGTGAGCTTGCAAGAAAATCCATGGCATCTTCCTCTCTTCTATTTTCTCACTCTCTCCTTCACTTTTGTTCCCTCACGTCATTCTACCCACTACTGGTATCAGATCAAGCATAAGGGAAGAGCTCGTCACCTCCTCCTAGCTGATTATTTCATGGCTTAACAGAGATACGATCCGTGGGACCCACTTGCCACTGCTCTCGGCCGCGATCGACTATAACGTGTGAGCTTCACCTACGCAACGTGTAAACCGCAGCCATATTGCCTACTTGATTTTGCGTTCATGCCTCATTTAGGTGCACACCTGCCATCTGCACCCCTTCCTTGTTGAAAAATTGCCCCTCCGCATGCCCAAGTGCGGCGCCGGGAGGCGCCGACGAGCCGCCAGAAAGTGGAAACTCCGTGCCGGCAGATCTGACGACTTGAGGATTGCTCAAATCATAAAATGAAGGATTTCCCCTTAAAGTTGACGAGTCGCTAAATCCGGTGGAGGTTGTTTCGCCGGAATCGGACAAGTAACGAGGGAGATATGACCTTCCAAAGTTGGGGTGTGCGCAACGGCTCTGGGAGCCGGCTGCGACTCGAAATCCGGTCGATAATCGACCGGACCGAGTAACAAATTTACCATCTGGAGAAAATTGCTCCGATAGGCCTGCCGAGGCGTCCGGTGGATGATCCACCTGATCCGGCGGATAATCCACCGGATCCAGTAGTGCAGGTTGTTACTGAGGGACTTAGCCAAAAACCTGGCTCGGCGTCCAAAACTCAGTAGTACGTTTTGTTACTCGGGGACCTAGTAAAAAATCTGACTGCAGGTCTGCGGACAGGTTTCGAACCTCGTCATACCCCATCACCAAACTCGACCCAAAAGTGGGCAGGGTGCATGGAAACAGTGCAGGGGACCCCAACACCACGTGCAATGGGATCTGCGCCTTTGGAAAGGCGCTTCGCACGTGAAGGAAGGCGCCACGGTGTGTGCGCGCCATGGAAGCGTTAGGCGTTTCTGTGGTGGGTGAGACCTGCGCTTCGGCAAGCATAACTTGGGCTACGCTTGGCCGAATTGCGCACAGTTTTGTGCGTTGGAGAGCTCATGACTAGCCCTATAAATGTTCTGATTATGTCTATGTACAAAATATGACGCAAAATGACGTTATCCTCTTCGCAAAACGGACTGTCTCAAATCCTCTCCCACATAGCGTGAGGCGATCAGAAAGCTCACGCTTCATCTCCGAACTTGCCCAAAACAAGCCGTGCAAATGCTAGACGGCTAGAGCCACGTTGGAACGGAATTTCCAACAGTCCTCTCCGCTCGACATCACTATGTGACCCGTGGCCGCGACGATCAAAGCAAAAAAAAGGAGAGGAAGGTCAACTCTCTTCATTCGGGCCTTCTAGCTCGCACGTCAACCTCCTCCTTCTCAATCTCTGAGACATATGCCTGTCTTGGCTGCCGGTCCTTCTGTCATCTCCATCGGTCAAACCTGGCTACCGCCTCCCTTCTCATAGTGGTGGCAGAGACTACCATCGCTTCAGGCTACAATGCTTGAGGTCTCTGCTGTGCTCATCAGCCCCTATCACCATCTCAGCGGCCGCCTTGCGGGCCCCACATTTGCCGTCCCCGTAGTCCACCCTGAAGTTGTCGTGGCCAGAAGCAGCTATGGCCATGACCATATCTTCCTTCACAGCTGCGGTACTGGCCATTTCTGCACGTGGCTCTTATCATAGAAACTGCTGCTTCTTCCGCCTTGGGTGTAGCAGACTCATTCCCCGGCCCTCTCCTTGGCTTCTCGTGCTCCAGTGCCGCCATGAGTACCTCTCCAGCTGCACCTCTACTAAAGTGTGTTCCTCCTTGGCGGTAGTGCCGCAATCCTGGCATCACCATCCAATTCGCCTCTGATCTATTCCCCTTTTGACAAAGAGGAAGCTGCCGTCAAGGAGTCCTACGTCGTGCCATGGAAGGAAAAACAACAGTGTGAAGAGGCTCGTGAGTATCAAATTCGCCATCACATCTGCATACCGGGGCGAGAAGAACTCGTACGACCCCACAGCGGAGTACGAGTGTACACAGGAGAAGAATGGCATCCAGGTCTACATTACTGATGACATTCCAGCCGGTGTCTTTGATATTATGCCTAGGATGGAAGGACCACTGGTATGACCCCCTTCTACCCCTGTTGCTTCTTGAGTCAATGGCACACAGCCATCACAGCATTGATGTTCGATGTCACAGCCGCAACAGTCCCAGCCACAACCTCAGCAGCAGTAGCCACAGCCACCTCCGGTACTACCTGAGGTTCAGGAACTTGAAAACCCTCTTCTACGTGAGGGTCAGGTGATCGCAGAGGCCGTCAGTCTCTCATGCGTCATGCTTGATGCAATAGCAGCTGCAACAGGCACATTTGCGTCTGCTACTAGGGCCTTGCGTGAACCCACTGCCACAGCCGGTGGGCATTCTGAGGAGGAGTTTACAAAGGCAGAATACACTTTTGGGGCACTTTCAACACCTGTTGTGAACGTAGCCATATAGATTTCTACAGTTTTTGGAGCAATTGCCGCGGCCGCCGCCACATTAGCCACATCAGCCTTACCTGATTTCCAGTCCACCAGGGCTATCACTGTTTCCTCCATCGTCTTCACCGTAGCAACCGCCTCTCGCATCACCAGCCATGTTTACACCCTTGTGGCAGTGTGTGCGGCTGCAGTGGCTGTCTCTAAGTCCGTACTCACTGGATTTCTGTGCCTTGTTGTACCAGCTCCATCTTTGATCTCCGTGTTGTTTGCCTCTGGTGTTACTGTTCTTCCGACACTCTTCATCCTACTGCCTTGTCCTCCACGGGGTACGCGTTCCTTTGCCTGCATCCATTGTCCTGGTGGCCTTGTACAGTGCTAACTCCCATGTGGGCTCCTCTGCATGTTTCAGTGACACCATTCTCTCCGTGCCGTCTTCATTTTACTCATTCCCATTTCCACTGGGGCAAGGGAAAATCTACTGAAATAATTCTTTGAGTCCCTATTCTGCTTTTGCATTTTTCTCAGAGCCGTCAACATGATGCTGACAACTCCACTGCAGAGCTCGTGCAACAAGGGGCCCTGGGTAGCCTTGGCAACCAGCTTGACACCTGCTCAAAACCCCAAAAGCTCTAAAACCGACTGCTAGCTCTCACATCATGAAATAGAAATGTGCATGATTTTCATCCATCTGCTTTGCCCGTCCAGCTCATATCATTGACGGACGTTAGACCAACTCTGATACCATGAGAGATGCAAGAGCTTTCCACGAGTGCTCCAGCAAGCACCCAAGATGTTGTGGGAATTGTCTGGCTGCTGCTGGTGGGTGGGGCTTCCACCCGACAGTGCTCCGGTGCTACTTGGGTCTGCATCAAGGATCTGCACAAGCATGGGCACAGCCGAGTGGTCACAATAAGCTGTAAAGAAAAATGTAGATGGCTCCCATCATAACAACCCCCATGACCCAATGTTATGCATGTCCATGCGTGTGCAGAACTGACAAAGTTTTGTGATGAGATACTGAATAATCCATGCACACGTGGAACCCACCCTCTTCCATCCTCCGGCAAGGTGGAAACTTCAACAGAATAAATGGCCACCATGAACTTCTAGCACACCAGTGTCTTGGTCAGGAAGTCAGCCTGCTGCATGTCTTTGCCAGTCCAGATGACAAAGATCACCTGTTTCTCTGCCCAATCACCTAGAAATTGATGCTCAACAGCGATGTGCTTTGTGCATGCATGAAATAAACCAGATTTCTCTCCAATGGCAAGAAGAATCTGGTTTTCATAGCGCAGAACAATGTAAGGTACAGACTGGCACAACTCACAAAACAAGCATTAGAGCCACACCGCTTGAGCAGCCCCAGCCCCTCGTGTAACATAATTAGCCTCTAGTAAGCTATGTGTAATGCAGCCAAATTTGCCGCTATTCCACCCAACAATGACACCCAGTGGGAACACATAACCTGTTCTACTGCACCCATTAGGGCTCCAAGTCCAGTCACTTTACGTGTATCCATTGACTACCACTAAACAATGCCAAATGAGAATAGAGTCCGAGGGATGGTGCAATACCACGACTGTACCACTCGCACAACCACATGAAGGGCTGTCGTCTGAGGACACTACTATGCAAGAAGGTTGACAATGAAAGCAATATTAGGTTGTGTAATTGTGTCCAATGAGGCATCCACCTTTAGGGAATCCTGCCCATCAGGTGTGGTGGTGGAGGAGGTTGGGGAAACTGCACCAAGGTGGTCAGCAAAGTCCTCCCCCATAATGCGGGCATAGCCTGTCTGGTGCAGCAACTTCGTCCACCGCCAACAATCACACACGATCTCCATCTTTAGGAAAACATCTGGAGGACCAAGGTCCTTAATCATGTAGGCAGCTTGAAGGAAAACCTTGGCAACCTTCACGGCCTCCATCAAAGGAGACTCAAATAGAAGGTCGTTCACATAGACCAGGACGACTGTGAAGTGCTTAGCTGTCCGTCGGAGGAAGAGAGTCGGTTACGTATCGTTGTGCACATAGCCGGCATGCGTCAGTGTTCCAGAGATCACCTCGCTCTAGCACCAGAGTGACAGATTTAGGCCGTACAAAAGCCTTACATAAGTTTCAAACAGTGTCACCAACCTCAAAGCCTGGAGGCTGGGCCATGTAGATCTCCTTTTCTAGAGTGTTATGGAAGAACCTGTTGCTCACATCCATTTGGTGCAGCTCTCACGCATGCTGAATAACGACCCCAAATAGAGCGCAAGCTGTGGACATAAGGCCAACATTTGCAAAGGTGTACGTGAATTCCACACCCTCAACTTATGAGATTCCCTTGACCGCCAAGCTGGGCTTGTAGCAATAAAGTGTGTTGTTACAATTGACCTTATTGCAGAAGACCCTTTTGGCTAGCATAGCCTTCTGCCCAGGCGGGAGGTCGATAAGCTCATAAATACCGTGCTCATGGATGACTCATAGCTCATCCTTACAAGCAAAACCCACAGTACTGTGTCCGCAAGAGAGAGGATTAGGCACAATCAAGGGAGAGCTCTGGGTGTCCAAGATGCATGCCAGAGGACTTGGCCTGACCTCAACAAGGTCACCTGCAAAATTGCAAGTGACCACGAACTCATGGGAGACCAGCTCATGGCCAATAGAGTACGATGGGTGTAACTTAGTGTAGCCTTCCAGAACACTCAAGCCAAGGTCCTTTGTACGATGCTTGCCACTCTTTATACTGCGAGTAGGGCATCTTGGAGGCAATGCAGCCTCTGCAGAGCCTTGATGCCAGTGTTCAAAGCCAGCCACTGTGCTCGTGTAAGAAGACCGATGCTAAGGTGCTCTCATTGGACTGTGGAAAAGGTGGATAGGCCACCGCCGCAGCAGCTGCCAACTTGCAGCGAAGACAAGAAGGTGTAGCTTCAGGAGATGCATGGACATGGACTGGCTTGCGCACGAAGGAAATACGCACATGCACATGACCAGGTTTGTCCGGGGAAGCTGCCACCGGCACAAGAGCAGATGTGAAAAAGGAGACTTAATGAGGCATGGGGTCAGGTGTGCCAGAAGGGACTTACACAGGCACCGGACTAGGTGTGCCGGAGAGAAATGACACAGAGACGGGACACACAGACACGTGAGTAGATTTTCCAAAGGCGACTGATGCAGGCACTGGAGCAGGTATGCTAAAGGGGAATGTCAAGGCCACTGGACCCACAGCCAAGGTGGTTGGATCTTCATCAGCTAGAGATCGAACCAAAGGTGAGGACCCCCAAGCGGACCCGTCTATCAGGAAGCCACACATGTGGGAACATGGTTGGTAGCCAATGGTAGAATGCTGGCAGGCCGCAGTAGGTGAGTACCTCAAAGAAGAGGGCGTCTTGAGACTCAACGATGTGGTGGCAAGTGGGATCCCAAAATGTTTAGGCCTTTGACTGTAGGGAGATGCCGAGGAAGGCATACATGGCACCCCGAGGTGAGACCTGGGACTGCTGTTAGTCCTCGACATGCAAGATGCAGGCTAGGAATCCCTTGACATGAGCGAGAAAAAGGTCATCACAATGGCCAAACCACAGCTTTTAAAGAGTGACATGGTCTAGAAGAGGACAGTGCGGGAGGCGGTTCCAGACCTACATCATGTAGGATAATTTCTGAAAGGAAAATGACTCAATAAGACCGCACTAAGACCACATGAAACATACTACATCTTCCATGGTGTAGTTCTAGGACTTCGACACACTGCTTCTCTTGTGGTGTAGCAGGGACAGAGAGCTAGTGGAAGATACTTTGCTCAGAAAACAGGGTTTCCATCTCACCTATTAACGTGCCATCCCAATTTGAGCGGAGCTTGTTGAGGGTGTGATGGGTTTGGCACTTAGCCATCACTAGCCACAAGCAAACTGCCAGGGAGGCATTGCTCTTGTGGTAGAGGCTGAAGATCGACCACATTCGGGTGAATTCATCAGTCATGGTGACAAAACATTCACCCCAATTTAGAGGAATTCGACTGGGAGGGGACCGAGGAGGTCTGAGTGGACTAACTCTAGTGGATGCAGTGTCCCTGAATTGGACGCAGTTTAAGCGCAGTCTTGCATCTTATCCTAAGCATAGAAGAGAAAATCCGTCTTGGCCAGCTTCTCGAAGGAAGCCGCATCAAGACGAGGGGTTGGCTGAGTCCAAATGAGCGTTGAAACAGTGGTCAAGCTCACATGGCAGAGGCAATGATATGGCAAATTCTGGTGTTCATGTGAGAGAGTACCAGTGACAAAAAATGCACATATGAGGAGGAAGGAGAAGAGGCAGAGGGACTGCAATGAGACACACAGTACACGTCATTGACAATTGAGGAAGGAAGAACAATGACATGGGTGATAAGAGCATTCACTATGGTACAGTTAGCAACATTTAAAAACAAACCCAATTTGTGCATGCACGAACAGAGAGCAGGCTGAGCTCAAGAGCAGGGTAAAAGAGCACATAACAAATGTACAAGGGGGCGGATGGATCACCAAACCATACCATCCCAACTCCCCGGACAGGCATCAACTGATTACATCCTGTTTGAACAGACCGAACTGATGCAACGGGACTGAGAACCATGCATTGACTACAAGAACAGGTCATATGATGGGTGGCACTGGAATTAATGATCCACGTACCACACACCTCACGATCTGTCATCGATAATGGGACAACAGGCCACAGATCACTCTGCCTCGTCTGGACGCTAAACAAATGACTCAGAGCAATGATGAACACCACAAATCTTTGATTGGTCAGGCCACACGATGCTTTGAGGTCTATCCTCATCACAAGCAGACTGATCTCCTCCCCATGAATCACCACAGGCAAGAAGAACAGTAGGAAAAGATGTATGTAGACCACTGGGGTGTGACAACACACTCATACATCTCTGGATGTGATGCGCCAGAAGTTGACAAAGCTCCACAATCGTGCGATCCTGAAGGTCTTGGTCACCATTGCTGCAAACGTAAGGGGCGGCGTCAGCTGGATTCATGGTCGCAACGCAATCCGTTTGGGTGTCACTGAACAAAATCCACTAGGCATGCTCCACGTGGAGGCCGCAAGTTGTCCACGTCTAGTGAAGAGGCAACTGGAATTTTTTTTAGCGATGAGCGCCCCCGAAATTGTAGTGTGGATATTTGGTCAATTGCTATCGCTCACTGACTTCTACTGCTGTTGCTGTCCCTTGCCGCATTTCTTTTCCCCTTCTCTCTTTTATCTGAGATGGTGCGCTCCTCCCAATTGACGACGGGGATGTACCCGTGGAGGAAGTCAGTACGGAGGATCACTCCATAAACTTTCATCAGGCAAGCCCAGTATGCGGTCAATATGCAAAGCTTCCACGTGTAAATGGAGGGGGGAGGGACCAGGAATCCCACTTCTATCATGCCATCATCCACTTGGTCAGTGGTCCGCTTCTTTCTCGTGAGCGTCAAGCCCCACTTCCGAGCACACTCCATGCGCACAACACTCTGGCTTGGACCACAATCCATCAGAATTCCCACATTCTCTTTGACATATTTTACTTGTGCCTCCAATAGAAGTACAGGCTGCTCCTCCTCACGCCTCAAATCCCATGTCTTGACCTAAAAAACCTCCTTAATTGCTACAATGAATTCGTGTGGATGATCAAGTGGCAGTTTGGGTGGAGAGGATCCAGGAGTAACGTTATCTACTCCTGGCTGTCCTTGCTTCTTGACTCCTTTATTGCCTTCTCTGCTTCCTTCATGTCTTGCTTTCCCTTTCCTTGCCGCTTACCCTTGCTGTCATCCTTTTTGTGATTTCAATAATCGCGCGCAATGTGGCCAAGCTTGCCACAGTTGTAGTACCACCTGTGTTTTCGTAACGCTCAAGTTTCCATGGACGTGTCCTTGCTTTCGGTTCACTTGTCATAACCACCACCATAGAAGTGTGGCTTTTGGTATGAACCTGTTGCAAGTGTGAGCCATACCATTCTGCTGCTGTCATCATTCCCGGCAGGTCATCGTTGAGTTCATGCATTGCCCGTCACAGCGCAAGCGTCATCCTTGAAGTAGTTATTGTAGTAGAAGCCAAGCTCATGAGAGTCAAAGCCACATTTGGAAACGATCTCATTTGAAAACATACGGGTGTATTTGGTGACTCTACTAGTTTGGCAAAGCCGACACAGCATGGCACAAGAGTTGTTCCTCATGTCAGCCACAAAAATTTTATCGATGAACGACTCTGTGCATTCCTTCCACAAGGTTGGCCACCTCAGCTTAGGGTTGCCACTGTTGCTAGTTGGAGCCAATGTGTAAGCCGTACAGTGCAAAAGGCACTGATTATGGCCTGAGGCTTCCTTGAATGTGTAGTCTGACCATGGATTTAGAATT
>SZWC01003178.1:9547-26708 GCA_023375785.1 Penium margaritaceum | reverse complement strand
GCCACTACCGCTGCTGCCACCGCTAATGATGCCGCTGCTGCCAAAGATTTGTGGCTGCAGCCGCAAAACGTTCCAGCCTGCTGCTCTGTTCTGGAGCAAAACAGCTGCGGCTAGGGTTCACACCCCGCTGCATACATCAAAACCCAGCCACGTCGCCACTGAGCCACTCACATGAGGTAGAGCTGCTACCGCTGCGCCAAAGCAATACACTCGCCCTGGCCTCCCCGTCACGGGGCCAGGAGTCTCACACCCTGCCCCTCTCCCCCACACTTTCTCTGAGCCTGTCTTTGACTCTGCTTCTGAGCCTGGTCCTGCATGTCACGCTTCTCATCCCCCACTAGTTCCAACCATCCACCTACTCTGTCTGCTTCTGCTAACCGTGGCTGCTTTTTCACTTTCTCTGGTCGGAGATAAAGCCACAGGCTGCAAACTCAGGTGCAGAATCACTCTTCTTAACGGAGAGAACGCGGCATGGGCCACCACCACAGCCAGCAGCTGCACAAACCGAAGCTGCTGTTGCTGCTGCCGCCACCGTCGTCACTGCCCTTGCTGCGGAGGCGGGAGTCCAAACTTGTTTTTGCTACCTCCACAGCAGACTGCTTCCGCCCGTCTTCTCCACAATTCCGAGCCCGTGGTTGCTGTAGTCACCGCCACTCCCAAGGGCGTTGATACTGCTCCAGCTTCTGCCGCAGTGGCATTGCCGGAAGAGCTATTCGCTAAATCCCTGATTCTGCGTTGACCCACAGCCCGCGGCCAGCAATCCCGTCACAGGCTTCAGACCTGAACCTGCGCCAGAACAACAACACCTGCTCACATTATCCTGCTGCTGATACCGGTGCTGCTGTTGCTTCTGCTCCTCCTCCTCCTCTTGCTGCTGCTGCTGCTGCTGCTGCTGCTGCTAGTGCTGCTGCTGATAATGCTGCTGCTGCTGCTGGTGCTGCTGTTGCGATTGCTGCTGCTGATGCTGCTAGGGCTTTTAGTGTTGCTACTGGTACTGATGATGATGGTGACTAGGACGGTGATGGTGACGGTGACGGTGACGGTGACGGTGACGGTGACGGTGACGGTGACGGTGGCGGTGGCGGTGGCGGTGACGGTGACGGTGACGGTGACGGTGACGGTGACGGTGACGGTGACGGTGACGGTGAAGGTGAACGTGACGGTACTGCGGTGACGACGACGACGACGACGCGAAGACGACGACGAAGACGACGACGACGACGACAGCGATTACGACGAAGGGCGGCGGTGGCGGCGGCGCCGGCGACGGCGGCGGCAACAACGACGAAGACTACGACGATCACGATGATGATGCAGCTCCTGCCGCGACTGCTACTTGTGCAGCTGCTGCTCTAGATGGTGCTGATCCTCCTGCATAAAAATGCCGTTGTTGCTCCTGCTGATGCTGCTGCTGCTGCTCGTGCTGCTACTGTTGCTGCTACTACTGCTGCTGCTACTTCTGCTTGTTACCCAGCTGCTGCTGATGCTGCTGCTGCTGCTGCCTCTACTGCTGCTGCTGCAAGTGCTGCTGCTGCTGCTGCTGCTGCTGCTTTCGCTGCTATGGTTTCGATCGGGACATTTTAACGTGAGGGAGAGTTGGCAGGGTACTCACCAGCTAAAGGTAGTTACAGATCGGTGTCATTGCGGCGTTAGATCTCCAACTGCGCTGGTCGACAGGAGGGTCGCTAGGTCTTTATTCTCGATCGGTAATGCGCGACTCCGAGTCATATGCGGCTGGATAGGCCAGATGGTCGGCAAACTCTCTCCGACGGAAGAGTCGTAAGACCTAGGTTGGCGAGGCAATGATTGACCGATTCCTCAACAAACCCACGACGATATCAACCTTGCATAAGAACGTGTTTTCATTTCCTAACATGTACGAATACGAGTTGAGGCGCAAGTCCAATCAACTGCCGATCAGCTCCCATCCCGCCCGCGCCCATCAGACAGCGCACCGACAACAAACAGGCGCGCGACTCCTACCGCGAAAGCCGTGTCCAAAAATCTGCGAATCTAAGTACGATCCTGTCTACCTTTGGAGTGCAAGTCACGCTGTAAACCTGCTGTGTGACGCGCTCGCATGACCAGGCGCTACCCCAGCAAACCCTCCACAAACAACTCGACTGTTGCGATTGGCTGTCTGTACATGGGGTCGATGAGATAAGGTACCGTCTTGGCATTGCTTTTGGTCATTGGGACCAAAAGCAATGCGCGTAGGCATTGCTTTTGGTCCCAATGAGCAAAAGAGAAAAATCTTTTGGTCACAACATCATGTCATATTCCAGTGCTCAAAAGAGCAAGGGCAAGGCGCGGATTGAATAAAGGACACAAGTTCCGAGAAAGGGAAAATGAATATCCGAGGCTGGATCCAGGCCGTTGTCCTACTCGTCAGGGCCTGAAAAAAGTCGTGCTGGAGAGTGTTGTTTCATCGGGTAGGCCACTATGCCCATAATTCAACTAGTCCTGTCACTTGCTACCGGAAATTAATTGCAATCATCCAGTTCATCTATGTCCCAAATTGAATTGTTTCCTTCTTGGGTGAAGCTTATTGGGGCGTAACCAGCCTTTGCCAAAAATATTTTAGTGCATCGCGAAAGTGAACGCGGTAGAGAAGGGCCCTAATTAAAGTAGCAGGACGGCAACCACAGGGCGCGGCTGTCGGCGGGTGGATAGCTACTATTCACGCCCATCCACCCGCGTCCGATTTTGAGATGCGAGTGGATGGGCATGAATAGGAGCTATTTGCCAGTCACCCCAGACAGTAGTCCAGGGAGTAAATTGACTTCGGGACCAGTCATTAAGGGGCTAAGGCTTTTTAAGGTCTCTAATTTGGGAACTGGGCCAGTGTACTGTGCAATGTCCTCCACTAAGCAGATGAAAAATTCTCATTGGTCAGGAAAAAACGATGCCCATTGGCAAAGCAAATAAGCATTTTTTCCTCACTATATGCCTGGAAATTCATAAAAAATCACATGAATTCTAGCCGTATGCTCTCACCTACCGCAAGGGCGAAGAGCATGCACACTAAGACACAGTGTTAACAGATCAATGTGAAAATCAGTCAACCACAACAGCCACCAACCAGTATGACTCCAGAAGCTAAATTTTCTCTTTTGCAATAATCCAGTTTAAGTGGTCTACACCGAGTGCACTCGAGAGGGTTTTCGCCCTATTGAATAAGAGCAGATGGCAAAAGCAGTTTACCAACGATGATCCTTTACTTTTCACAACAATTTCCATTTCAGGATAATAAAACTATCCATTTTAAAATTCCAATTCAAGATTAAATTTCTAAATGAATAACCATCCATTCAAAAAGCTGAAGAAATGTGTGTTGCTACAAAAACATGACACAGTCCTGTTGTGCTTTGTGCCGTTCCTGTACAGTTTACTGTGACCACTCGGCCGTGTCCATACTCGTGCACATCCCTGAGGCAGGCGGCCCTGATGACACCGGCGCGACGACAGGCGGCGGACTACCCGTCTGGAGCTGACCGACCACTGTTCCAGAGCCCCAGATGTCACCGGGACTCCTTGCTGTGCCTTCTACGTCTTGCAGGCGCCTTTCGGCGGACTGGGCATGAGGCCCATTTGCATATTTTTGCATTGTATACTCGCTGTCAGTCGATGGATGCATGCATGTGACCAGTCGTTGCGTGCGTCTTTTGATTCTGCACGTCTAGGTTCAGACGGCGTAGGATTCTGACATGTGTGCGCAGAGTTACGGCCAAAACAGTGGTTTTGGGCCGGTTTTTGGACAGCTCTTGGACTGCCGCGTGCGACACCCGCCGTGCGCCGCGGCAGGTATTTATACCCTGGACCTGTCAGTTGTCATTTCTCTCTGCATATGCTATATTGAAGCATTCTGACACTTTGACTTGTGTCTCCTAGCCAAACTCTTGCCGTTGTGTGTACGACCTGTGACTGTCGTCACCGTCTGACTAGGCATTGACGCCCGGTCAGCGGCTGTGTTGCTAGGAAGCTTCTACGCACTTTCTCATGGTATCAGAGCAGTGAGACAGTTCTCACTGAGCTGCGCAGCAGAGACGCAGCAGAGCAGCAGCAGTGAGAGTCACCGCTACAGCAGATCTTCTGGGACCCGTTGGAGACGGCCGTTCGCCGTCCGCGCACGCCACCCACCACGTGAGATCGCAGTTGCTGAGGCAGCAGCAGCAGCGTGTACCGCCACGCAGAGGTGTGTGGCAGCTGCGGTGCGTGCAGCCGCCACTTCCCCCCACAGCCGCAGCAGCAGAGCAGCAACAGTAGAGGCAGCGGCGGCAGCCGCGCAGCAGCAGCACAGCAGCAGCGGCCGCCACAGCAGCGTGGTAGCAGCGGCGGCAGCAGCAGCGCAGCAGCAGCATCGGCAGCAGCAGCGCAGCGGGGCAGTGGCAGCAGCAGCAGCACGCGGCGACGGCAGCCAGCAGCAGCGTGCGGCGGCGGCAGCCAGCAGCAGCTGCAGCGCGCAGCAGCAGCGCCGCGCGCAGCAACAGCGCCGCGCGCAGCAGCAGCCGCCGCGCGCAGCAGCAGCAGCAACAGCGCAGCCGCCGCTGCCACCGCTGCACACGCAGCTACGCAGCTGTTGCTGCAGCTGACAGCACAGCTGCAGCAGCAGCTGGGCGGAAGCTGCTGCGCAGCTTCCGCGAAGCTGCCGCGCGCCACCGCGCAGCAGCAGAACCGTGACAAGAAAAAAGAAAAAAAAAAGAAAAAAAAGAAAAAAAAGGGGAGGGGACGAGCTGACGTCAGCATTGTTGGTTGCTTACGTCATCAGGTCGTGCTGACGTCAGCAACCACTTGCTGACGTCAGCATTACACAGCCAAATTTTCAACCGAAAAGTCAAAAGTTGCCAGCTTTTCAACTCCTCGAGAAACGGAGACGGTTTTGAAATCCGGCAAACTTGACCTGTCGTCCCATAGTGAGCGGCGACATGAGTTCGCCCGACGACAAAGACAAGGGACCAGGTGATCCCTCCTCCTCTTCTTCAGGGGTATTGAGCCCTCGCTCGCAGGCCATTGAGGACCTGCGCAGCCAGCAGGAGAAGATGCGTCGTCTGCAGCGAGAGCAGACTGACGCTATCCGCACACTGACTGAGCTCCTGCGCGCTCAGTCCACGGCTCCTCCGCGGATTTCTGAGGGAGCTGCCGGCGTTGCGGCCTCCACCCAGCACTCGGCTCAGGTGCAAGTGACAGGTGCCCCGCCTGCTTCATCTCCTGGTGTGGTCTCCCCACCACCTGCGGACCTCCTTGATGACAAGCCATTCATGCCAGGCTTTGAGGATGACTCCCAGGAGCGGGAGATTCGTCTTCTACAGGAGCGCCTCCGTCAGCTAAAGACGGGTATCCGACCTCCACCCGTGTCCCCGATTCGATCGTCACCTGACTTCCCCAGTGATCACCCCCTTCCAGGAGTTTTTCCCGTCACTCGCCCTCCTCAGCCTGCGGCTGCTCTCCCCACGGAGCGGCAGCCAAAGGACTTTGAGGCACCACCTCCACGGTACATCAGTGAGGATGGATTTGACTGCTGGGAGATCCTGTTCCAGGTGTGGGCCACTTCTGAGGGAGTGTGGCCTTACTACCACAGCCCATACCAGTCTACAGATCCAGCACAGGTGCTGACAGNAGGGCTTCTCTACGCCATGCCACGCGAGACTGTCGTTGACTTCCGTCCCTTCCTCGGCGAGGCTGGCACAGGCACCGGAGCTGATCCTCGTGGAGGCTGGGATCTGGCGTTGTCCCTACTGGCTGCAGAGACGCACGCCACGCGTGCGTCACACATTCGCGCTTTCCATTCTCTCCGTCAGGGACCAGCGGAGCCTGTAGCGGATTACTGGCGACGCGCCATGCGTATCTACACGCGCCTGGGGACCTCAGGGGGCACACAGCTGCGGGCGCTTCGGACGATCATGCTCGGGTTTCGCCTGGAGTACACCGACACATTCACACGGTACAGTGACGCTGCTCTCGAGCCTTTCTCAGCCACCCTGCAGCTGCTCCCGTGGGCCCATTAGCTTTTCCTCCAGGTGACGTCGGCCCGCGAGGCAGCAGTAGCACATCAGGAGACTTCCCTCGCTGCTGCACTCCTCAGCTCACCACCGTCTTCCCTCCTGCAGTCACCCTCACCTTCCTCCATCACGACCTCATTTTCCTCCTCCTCTTCGACCCCGTCTACACCCACGCAGACGCAGGGCGTTGCAGCAGCTGCCCAAGGGAAGAAGAAGAATAGGAAGCGCGGATCAGGTCAGCAGCAGTCGTCATCCAGTGGTAGCAGTGGCTGTTCCGTGCAGTGCTACAACTGTGGAGGTGCCCATCGCTATACCGAGTGCCAGCAGCCGCTTGACTGGGAGCGCATCACTCGCGGACTTCAGGCTGCCCATGCTGCTCGCACCGCGTCCGGCACGTCGACCGCACACTCCTCTGGACGCGCGGCGACTACGACTGCAGCTGTCCCTACATCCTCACCGGCGAGCAGCAGTGATCCAGACCCACGTGACCGCACCATCGCCAAGCTTCGTCATCTTCTGGCGCTTTGCTTTCAGGGAGGTG
The DNA here is from genome assembly GCA_023375785.1 of Penium margaritaceum. Taxonomy (NCBI): domain Eukaryota; kingdom Viridiplantae; phylum Streptophyta; class Zygnematophyceae; order Desmidiales; family Peniaceae; genus Penium; species Penium margaritaceum. The sequence continues at coordinate 20,168 of SZWC01003178.1, read as the reverse complement.
CGAGTGTGTTGTCATTGTCGAGTGGGTCACAGAATGCTTGTTCGTTTGTCCTCGTGACTCGTGATGACACGTGTGGGGGAGCACTGTCCGCATGTGATGATGATGGGCCTGACTGCACTGACTGGATTCATGAGTCTCACCTTTGTGATGCATGTCGTTCTGTCCCACTGACGGCTCAGCGTCCCTCTGATGCCGAGTATTCTATTGCTCGTTGTACAGTGACGTCCACCAGTCGTGACTCCAGTGGCACTTGGATCATCGATTCCGGTGCCACCCACCACATGACGTGTCGTCGTAGTGACTTTGTGGTACTTGGTCCTGTCACGACTATCCGTTCTGTTCGTACAGGTTCTGGTCAGTCCTTACCGGTTCACGGTGTTGGGGTTGTATGCTTTGATGGTCCGTCTGGCCCCCTGTATCTCTTTGACGTGCTATTTGTGCCTGATCTTGAGCTCAGTCTGCTGTCTGTTCCTGCCTGCACTCTGATGGGTCTCTCCGTTGAGCATACCGCTGATTCAGCGACTGTGACTGCTCTTGACACCCGTAGCATTGTCCTGCGTGCTTCAGTCATAGATGATCTGTACCGCATTGCTCGGCCCTCCTCCCCTTGCTCTCCCTCCTCCTCTAGTCGCGTTTTTGTCACTGGTGTTCTATCCCCGGAACACCAGCAGTTGCTTCACCGTCGTCTGTGTCACGTGGGCTCCGACACTGTGTCGAAGCTCATCCGGACACAGCCCGCTCTTGGTCTTGACGTGGCTTCTTTCGAGAAGCCACCCAAGACCGACTGTCTTTTTTGCGCTCAGGGTAAGATGCACCGGTGCACTTATCCTGATTCGCGTTCTCGAGCGCTGAGGCCCCTCGAGTTGGTCCACTCGGACCTGCTCGGTCCTCTCCCGGTCGAGTCGCTGTCCGAGAGGGGCCGGTATGTTCTGACGCTGAATGGTGACTTCACCCGGATGCGGTGGGTCTACAGTCTGCGTCAGAAGAGCGACGCCGCCCTTGCGGTTCGGCTCTGGCTCGTGATGGCTGAGCGTCAGTCTCGCCACACGCTACATACCTTTCGCTCGGATCGCGGCGGCGAGTTCCTTGGCGAGATGGACTCTTTCTTTGCTGAGCACGGCATTTTTCACCAGGTCTCTGCTCCTGCTACCCCACAGCAGAACGGTGTATCTGAGCGCTGGAACCGCACCATGGAGGATGCGNAGGATGCGGTCCGCGCCATGCGGTCTGAGTGCGGTCTCCCGGAGTCCTTCGCATTCGAGGGCTTCGCCTACATGACTTGGGTCTGGAACCGCCTCCCGCATGGTCCGCTTCCGGATCATGTTACACCGTACGAGCTCTGGTTTGGCCACCGTGCCGATCTTCGTCTCGCACGCGTCTGGGGATCCCTGGCCTCCGTATGGTACACCGAGGACCAGCAGGGGTCCAAGGTCTCCCCTCGGGGTCGCTTGTGTGCCTTCATCGGCATCTCCCCGCGGTCGAAGGCCTGGCATTTCTGGGACCGCACTCGCCGTCGTGTCATTGAGTCACGTGACGCACTGTTTTTTGAGTCACTCACATACCGTGATCTGAATTTGATCACTGTGCTCTCTGTAGCTCATGTCCCTTCCTGTGAGGGTCCTCGGTGGATGGGGGAGAGCTCTTCGCCAGCGACCATTCCTCGCCAGGCTGATGTGTCTGCTCGAGTCCCCTCTCGATCTCCAGCACTTGATGATCTGGCTATCATTGCCGTTGGTCCAGAGGTCCCACCTGTCCAGCCAGCTTTGCACCCCACAGGTATCACTGCTCCCACGCCTCCTCCTGCATCACCCTCTGTGTCCACTGGCACCCCTGTTCCGGCGTCTCACCCAGCCCAGCCCACTCCTGTCACTACGTCGGCTGACACTCCTGTCTCAGTGTCCGGGCCAGCCTTGCCCAGCTTAGTGTCCCCCACACACGCATCTCCGCGCACGGCTTCTCCGACTGCCTCGTCTTAGCCCTCACCAGCTGTGGTCGTACCTGTCCCCGTGGTCGTACCTGTTCCTGAGCCTGAGGTGCGCCCCTTGACCTCCGGTTACTCCCGTGAGCCCGGTGGTCGCCTTCGACCACTGGATTCTGGAGCTCAGCGAGCTTCCGGTTCCGGACCCAGACGTTCCTCTCGCAGCATCGCGAGCGGTGACCCAGGCACAAAGGCCTTAGGCCTGAGTGTCCGCACTGAGCTTTCAGAGGTACACCCAGCGTGCCCCATAGGGCACGACCTGGTCACTCGCGAGTTCCATATCGCCTGTGACGCAGCAGCTGATCTTGTGGCCGTCAGGCCAGACACTGAGGCGTGTGCACTTGCCACGCAGAGTTCCCCCTCTATGGCACCAGACCCGGGCACATTGAGGGAGGATTTCTCATCGCAGGATGCTGATGCGTGGCAAGCTGCTTGCGAGGATGAGCTTCGCGCTATCCGAGAGCACAGAGTCTACGAGCTGGTCGACCTTCCCCCTGGGAGGAAGGCGATTCAGGTCAAGTGGGTCTTTCGCAAGAAAGTGAAGCCGGATGGCTCACTAGAACGCTACAAGGCCCGCTTGGTCGTCAAGGGGTTCTCTCAGATTGAGGGAGTTGATTACACTGACACCTTTGCCCCTGTCGGCCGCATGACCTCAGCTCGAGCTCTGTTCGGTGTAGTAGCTCAGCATGACTGGAAACTATACCAGATGGATGTGAACAACGCGTTCCTCCATGGCTCTTTGGATGAGGAGATCTACGTGGCTCAGCCACCAGGCTTTGGGGACGGTGACAAGGTCTGGCGCTTGCGCAAGTCCTTGTACGGCCTCAAGCAGTCTCCACGGTGTTGGAACCGGGAGATCACTGGCACCTTGACTTGCGCAGGATACGTACACAGCGAGGCAGACCCCTCACTCTTCATCCTACCGACACCCGAGCGGTTTACCGCCATCCTGGTCTATGTTGATGACCTTCTCATCGCGTCTCCGTCGCTGGAGGCCGTGAAGGAGGCCAAGGCTGTCCTGCAGACCGCCTACAGGATGAAGGACCTCGGTCCTGCATCGGTGTTTCTCGGTATGGAGATCGTACGTGATCGCAGACATCGGACACTGCTGCTGCATCAGGCCCGATATGCACGAGTCGTGGGGGAGCGCTTTAGCGATCTCCTTGGTGCAGTGCCCACTGCTTCCACACCCATCACACCTGATGGGCAGGATGCCCTGAAGGTGGATGACCCTACACAGCTGGGGGAGACAGTGGACGTGACCTTGTACCTCCGTCTTATCGGATCTCTGATGCACCTGGCCACTACCACGCGTCCCGACATCGCGTTCGCCGTCAACCTCCTCGCTCAGTTCTCGCAGGCTCCACGTGCGAGAGCTCTTCACGCGGCTGTGCGAGTGGTACGGTACGTGGTCTCCACGCCGTATCTCGGACTCTGCTTTCGTTGGCAGTGTTCGGTGGTCCTTGACGGCTACACTGACAGCGACTGGGCTTGGAGTCCTGACGGGCGCAGTCGCACTGGCTACATGTTTTTGCTTGGTGGTACCGCTTTGTCATGGCGAAGCGGGAAGCAGGGCTGCATCGCACGTAGCTCGTCGGAGGCAGAGTATGTAGCTTTGGGGGCAGGGACTGCTGAGGCAGTTTGGCTGCAGCGCTTGTTCCTTGAGCTTGGGCAGTCAGTACCCGCCATTGTGCTGCGATGCGACAACCAGAGTGCTCTCGCCATTGCGGAGAACTCTGGTGTTTTTCATGCTCGCACAAAGCACATTGCGGTTGAGCATCACTTCGTTCGTGATCTGGTGGAGCGACGCGTGATCTCCATCATGTGGGTTGGCACTGACTTGCAGCGAGCTGATTTCTTGACGAAGGCACTTGCCCGCGGAAAGTTCCTGGTGGCCATTCGTTCTGTTGGGCTTCGCCCCGTGCGTGACAGTGNGTTTGACTACACAGGATCTGTCTTCCAGCTCTGAACTAAGCAGATTGATGAGCTGGTCCGCTCCATCTATGTGTGGTATCTTGACAGTGGGTGCACTTCGCACATCACCCATGACAAGGCATGCCTCCACGAGCTGGAATCTTGCTCCAAAGGATTCGTCACGGTTGCAAAAAAGCGACAAGTGCCCGTGTTGGGCAAAGGAAAAATGACAGTGACTGGGTACGACGGTGCCCAGGTCAAGTTCGGGGGCGTGTTGTATATACCTGAGATCATGTGAACCTCCTGTCACTTGGGCAGCTGATGAAGAGGGGTGCGCGGATCGTCAGCGACGGACAACATGTCACTTTGAAGAGCCGTGAAGGCGAGACCTTCGCTGAAGGTCGCCTTCTTTCACACGGCATGATTGAGCTAGACTGTGCAGTACCAGCTCCAACAAAAGGGCCAGATATGCCCTTCGCAACAGCTAGTCTCCACCAGGTTTCTGGCACTGACCTCAGTTTATGGCACAAATGGCTCGGCCACATCAGCAATCAAAACGTACAGAGAATTCAGAAGCATGAACAGGTCAATGGTCTTGATATCGAAGAAAGCGGCAGCAAGGATGCAGTAGAGCCTTGTGAAGACTGCGTGCGGGCAAAACTACCACGACAGATGTTTCCTGTGGCAACAAAGTGCGACGTTAGCCAGAAGCTGAAGCTGGTCCACACTGATATATATGGACCTCTACCAATAACCACAGTCTACGTGGGACATCGGTACTTTCTGCTCTTCGTAGACGATGCCAAAAGGATGGTGAGGAGCTATCCTCTTTGATCAAGAGACGAAGCTCTAGCATGCTTCTNCACTTTCTCAAGTCCATCACAAAGACAGTGCAAAACAATTTTCAAATGTTATTCTTCTCGCCATAAACACAGCTCGTGAACTCCATAACTTGATACAAAAAATAAATACAAAACAATTGGAGGTTGTTCCTCACCTTCTCGTCTGTATTTCTTATGACTTGTCATTAAGTTATCATATAGATTGCCGTGCAACGTGTGCTTTATACCTTTATATTCAGTAAAAGTATAAAAATGATGCCGCTATTCATTCATTTGTTCCCATGCCTTCATTAAACACCTGTTCCCTCCCCCATCCCCCTTCAAAATTCCTATCGAAACGATTTATCATTACAAACCCTCAACATTAGTGACCAAGAGCACTTGCCAATGGGCCTTCCTAAACTTTGGTGTCGTGAAAATAGCAAATAAAATCTATTAACCCGTAACATATGTTGGGTGGTGCGATTACTCCGGAGGTGACAAGCTCCAAGTGAGCGCAGACGGCACGACAATCGGAGCACCGTATTGAAAGCTACAGATTTTACGGTGAATTCTAGGGTTCACTACCTACTGGGAATATTCATCGGTACAGGCCAGTTAAATCCTAGGGACCAGCCCTGAAGGGTCCTAAAGGGCCTAGTGTGTACTATAGCGTACTGGCATGCGCAAGGGGGTTGCGCATGCCCCTAGCTAGCTCTAGGAAGGAGGGGAGCTACTCGCTGCGCAGCACTGCACAACTACCATGGTCAAGGAGTGTTGTAGCTGACTGTGCAGGCGGCATGCACCCTGAACATAATGCCTGCATTGCATCACCAGCCTCATGCATGGACCCTGGGCCCCTTCTATCAGCATGGGCCAATCTCGTACAAGCTTCAGGAGGCTCCTAATCAATGGATCAGAAGCAATAGCATGGCAGGATTAACGATCAGCAGAGGTTGGCCTGAAGGGCAAGCAACCTCTTGAGGAAGCTGCACCTGAACACCTGCCGAAGCTTCCTCAAGGAGGAAGCTTCCTCCTGATTCTGTTCAGGTGCTAGTAACAAGATGTGAACTACAGGAAGCTTCTCCTGAAGGAAGTTTCCCCTTTTCAGGGCACAAGGGGCAGCAGACCTGAACTACCTGAAGGAAGCTTCTCCTTCAGGTGGTCAACTTGCCAGGACCACAGGTATAAAAGGGGAAGCTCCTCTCAGTCCAAACTTATCTCAGCATCTCAGCTTTCTGCAAGCACTCAGCTGTGCTCAAGCCTTTGACTCTGGAGCCCTGACCAAGACTCTGCTGGAGATCCCTCCAAGGCCCCTATAAGCCTGGAAAGGCCTGCCAGCCTGGGTGGAGGCTACCCTGGAGGCCAGTCAACCTAGAGACTGCGCCAAGACCCTTGCCACGACGGCCTACAAGGCCTAGCAAGGCGTTGCCCCTCTGTGCGCCAGGAGCTGTGCTAGCCTAGTGTGCTTAGCTTTTCCATGTACCATACTTGTACTTTGTATCAATCAAGATTTCAGTCCAGATTCCCAACCCTTGCCCTGCTATTGTACATGCTGCACTAATGATCACCCAAAGATCCTACCAGCAAGGGTCCTAGCCCTTGCTGTCTGTCCTAGGTGGTGGTCTCAGCAGTTTGTGGCAGTAGTAGCAGTAGACTACGTTGGTAGTGGAGACGTTCTCCACCAGCCCTGTACAAGTGCTGAGCCAGAGGCGGAGGTGATGCCACTTCACGCGTGTGAGCGGCGTTCCACCTGCACAGAAGCACGAGCAACATGGAAGAGGAGAACGCTCAGTCAGCTTCTCCTGCACTTGATGACCAATCCGTTTTGCATGGCATGCGCATGGGCCAAGAGCACGGGCGCCATGTTGCAGACCACGCACAACGCCAAGCTGCAGAGGCACAACGCTTGGCTGATGAGGCGCAACGCATGGCGCAACAAGAAGCCGCAGCACGTCAAGCTGTGGAGGAAGAGAGGGAGGCACTGAGGGAGCAGATTTCCGCTCAAGAGCTCCTACGTCAACAGGATCAGCTTACATATGCAGCTCAAGCAACGCAGACGCATCAGCTACAACAGTCACATGCGGCTCAAGCAGCCGAAATCGCACAACTTCAGCAGCAGGTGGCATGGGCTCAGCAACAGCAGCTTCAACAGCAGCAGCTTCAGCAAGAGAAGCAACAACAGCAGCAGATGTAGTGGAAACATGGTTCACAAGGATCGTCTGCACATCTGCCTCAAGCAAGCTCTCCCCCAGTCGTGCAACCAGCCATGTCTCCACAAGTACAGCCGGCAGCAGCACCTCAAGGAGGCATGCCACAGCAGTTTATGGCTCAACAGCCACAACCTGCTCCAATGGTGCCACCCGTGGCACACGACCAGCCGGTGCACCAAGCACCAGGGCCGCAACCCTTTGCGGCTCAACCAGCACCAGTCCATGTGGGAGCAGCATTGCCACCACATGGGCTGCAGCTTGTGGCACAAGGCTTTATGCCAACCCCACAAGCGGCAGCACAAGGCAAAGCATATCAAGGCATGGAGGCCAGTGTGTCCCAAGCAGCGGCCTTACTCCATCTGTACAAGATCAAGATTGACAAATTCGATGGCGAGAACTTCCCGCACTGGGTGTACAAGTTCAAACAAGTCGCCCAGATTGACGGAATCTGGAAGTTCTACAAATGCTACTACACACCTCCGCCTCCAGGATCGCTGTCAAGCGTGGTGGGAGAGTTCACGTACTTTACCCGAGCTGCTTTCATGGTGCTGGACGACCATGTGACTCCTCGCATCGAGCAGGCCATACGGATGTACAAAGAGACTGCTGAGCCTGCTCGTCTAGCCTGGTCCTACCTGCTAAGGACCTATATGTCCGGCGACTCTACCTTCAAGTCCCACCTCCTAACCGAACTGTCGCATATCAACCTCAACAGCTTCGACAACATCGATTCCTACATCAACAAAGCGAAGTCACTTCGCGATCAGCTCGCAGTGACAGACGCTCCGGTCTCTGAGCCTGTATTCGTGACCTTTCTCCTCAATGGACTGATAGGGGCTTGGGACGACGTGAGGAAGCAACTGAAGTTCAAGCATGAAGCGGAGCTCACAGAAGCATACGTCTGCAAGATGCTTCTGACAGAGCAACGAGACCGGCAGCTGACAAAAGAGAAGGAGAGGATCTTGAGCCATACGACTTACCAAGGTATGAGCACTGCCGTGTCCACTGCTTAGCCCTCGCGGAACACCGAGTCCACGATGAACTCCGCATCCACCCAGTCGTCCGCCCACTCTGAACCAAACGCCAGTACCCGAAGTGCACGCGTCCAGAGTGCAGGGTCACGTCCTGCAGTTGAGTACCATTATTGCAAGAAGATTGGGCACATGAAGCGGGAGTGCAGGAAAAGGATGTGGGATGAGGAACAAGCAAGGCGTCAGCAATGTTACAGAGCAAACAGCTCAGGAGGAAAGGGGGAGAAGAAGGCAGCTGGTAGTAAGGAGAAGCAGCTTGAGAGAGGCATGAACAAAGAGGGAGGGAAGCAGGATGGAGGCAAAGAGAAGCAGTTTGACTACACAGGATCTGTCTTCCAGCTCTGAACTAAGCAGATTGATGAGCTGGTCCGCTCCATCTATGTGTGGTATCTTGACAGTGGGTGCACTTCGCACATCACCCATGACAAGGCATGCCTCCACGAGCTGGAATCTTGCTCCAAAGGATTCGTCACGGTTGCAAAAAAGCGACAAGTGCCCGTGTTGGGCAAAGGAAAAATGACAGTGACTGGGTACGACGGTGCCCAGGTCAAGTTCGGGGGCGTGTTGTATATACCTGAGATCATGTGAANCAAATGGCTCGGCCACATCAGCAATCAAAACGTACAGAGAATTCAGAAGCATGAACAGGTCAATGGTCTTGATATCGAAGAAAGCGGCAGCAAGGATGCAGTAGAGCCTTGTGAAGACTGCGTGCGGGCAAAACTACCACGACAGATGTTTCCTGTGGCAACAAAGTGCGACGTTAGCCAGAAGCTGAAGCTGGTCCACACTGATATATATGGACCTCTACCAATAACCACAGTCTACGTGGGACATCGGTACTTTCTGCTCTTCGTAGACGATGCCAAAAGGATGGTGAGGAGCTATCCTCTTTGATCAAGAGACGAAGCTCTAGCATGCTTCTTCAAGTTGCTCGCGATGGCCGAAAGGCAAAGCAACAGAAAACTACAGGTTTTACGTTCAGACGGTGCTGGCGAGTACACCAGCACAGAGTTTGCCACACAGCTGGAGGATCTCGGCATCGTGCAACAGTTCTCTACGCCATACACTCTGTAGCAGAATGGCGTGGAAGAGAGAGCTAATCGCACAATGCAAGAGACGCTGAAGTCAATGCTGCTAGGAGCGCAGCTCGACAACTCGTGGTGGCTGTTTGCACTACGGCAAGCAGTGTGGGTATGCAATCGCGTGCCACACGTGTCACTACCAAGCATGACACCATTCCAAGCATGGCATGATGACAAGCCCAACATCGCTGTGCTACGCACGTTCGGGTGCATGGCACTATTTCATGTCCCAAAGGAGCGTCGGCACAAATTGGCGGATAAAGCAACATGGGTTGTTTTCCTCAGCCAAAGCCCCAACATGAAGGGATGGGAGTTCTACGACTTAGACTCCCATCGCATCATCACCAGTAGATACGCTATCTTCTTTGAGAACCTGATGCGCTCTGCTTGGGAGACTAAGCAGTGTAGTGAGCCCGCCCTACTCCAGACTTTCTACGACTCTTACGTGGAGACGCTAGAGGGGGGGGAAGCTGACAGTGTGCCACTCACCCTTCTTGATTTGGATAAGGCGGATCAGTAGCCGGTGGCCCCGGGTGTGGCCTTCGATACTCGCCGGGACGAACGCATCACCATGAGGCGCTCGTAGTACCTCATGACAAAACAAAGACCGTGAGAATGCAGAATGGTGCGCATGCGATGGGGAAACCACAGGATGAAGCTGCCCGGCATCCGGGGCGTCTCATGTGCCTCCTATGACAACAGTTGCAACAAGAAGAGGAGCAAGAGATCAAAGAGTCAAATATGGCGATTAGAGCCTGCTCCATCTACAAGGAGGCGGATGAAGTCCTGGAAGACTTCAGCACCACGCATCTTGCAGCTCCCATCTCAACGAGCATGCTTCCACCAGAGCCAAAGACTCTGAAAGAAGCATTGTAGGGTGAGTACGCTGCAGAATGGAAAGGAGCACTTGATGCCGAGTATCAGAGTCTCATGGATCAAAGGATGTGGGAGCTCACGGAGCTTCCGTCTGGGTCCCAACCAGTGGGAGTGAAGTGGGTATTTCACGTCAAGACAAAAGCTGATGGGAGCATTGACAAGTTCAAGGCTTGCCTTGTGGCAAAGGGGTTCTCGCAAGTTGAGGGGAAAGACTTTTTCGATACCTACGCTCCCGTGAGCCGCTACACCACCGCCCGCATCATGCTGGCAGTTGCAGCAGTGATGGTCTACGAGGTGGAGCAACTCGACGTCAAGAATGCCTTCTTGCACGGCGAAATGGATACGACCGTCTACATGAAGCAACCTGAAGGCTATAACGACGGGAGCGGCAGAGTGTGCAAGCTTGTAAAGAGTCTCTACGGAATGAAGAAAAGCCCTCTGCTTTGGTACATGAAGCTGCAAAGCGTCCTACAGTCGCTAGAATTTGAGCCATCGGCCTATGATGACTGCCTCTTCTTGCATCGGCCGAGTCCGGAGGCCAGGCCAGACTGCTACGTTCTAGTCTACGTCGATGACCTCCTCATCATTGGGCCGTCGACATGCTTCATCAAGGCCACGGCAACCGCCATGGCGCAAGAGGTCAACGTGACCCTCATGCCCAGTTTTGAGTACTACCTGGGCATGAACATCGAACGGGACCGCG
>SZWC01003177.1:189469-199675 GCA_023375785.1 Penium margaritaceum | reverse complement strand
AACTCTACACAAAACCTAGGTATCCAACCCCATACATCCATTTGCAGTCCCCACATACACTTTCAGATGTTCCCTTCCCCAGTCTACCAAACCACCTGTGATGAATCTAGTCATCCAATTCTACTTGGGAGATTCTTTCATGGAAGCTTCTCTGTGTACTAGAAATAAGCATGCACACTTAACCTAGTGCATGAAATTCCTTTGATTCACTCAAGATAGAATAACGTGTTCAATTACATTAGATTCAATGAACAAGCACGTGTATAACTTGAAGAAATTCAAAGATAGACTGAACAAGATTCAAATGCAACACTTGCAGGAGTAAGAGTTTATGTTTAGCTATATGATAAAGCATTTCATTTTAATCAAAAGATAGATAGCCAAGTACACATTGAAGGCATAACTATGATAGAATCAGAAGATTACACAAAAAACCTCATAAATAGAGCTGCTATAAACTGATTTCATGAGTCCTGTTAACTTTATGTAAGGGCAGATGCATCAGCCATTCCAACACCTCATTTATCATTATCAGCCTTAATGCAAAAGACATGATGCAGCCAAATCTTACAAGTTCAATCTTTACCATTGAGCGCTCAATGATGATACTGGCTTTGGCAGGGGACTCATTGCAACATCCACCTTCATCACAATTTCTCCCATGTAAACTATCATGAACATTTATTGATGGTATCTATGTCTTTCAGTGGATTTTCATCTAAATATTATTTGCAAAAATGCACAAGTATGGAGTTTGAGTTTGTGATTCAGTTCAGAAACCGGATTTCCCTCTTGATGTGCGAGCTAAAGTTAATGTTTCAGACTGTCATTTATCATCCTTTAAATCTACAACAAGATATGTTTTACCAAGCATTCAACCTGGTTTCTGTATGTGTAGAGAACAACGTCGTGGTCAACATCAATCATGACAGAACCTACTCATTATGTATATAAAAAAAGAAAAAGCAATGAAAACGTCTTGTATCTGAAATTTGAAACATTTCATCTGGAAAATCAAATGCTGTCAAGGAATTCACAAAAAAGGGCAAAGAATTGTGCGAAGATTTTGATGTTGTGGATATCACATTAAGAAAAATGCTCTTCATAACATACTCAAGGGATTGATTGACTGATAAATGGAGTTTAAACATATCTTATGCTACCAACATGCAATCAAACATATAGAAGACTTCTGTTTTAGTGTTGTCTCAAAGTGTCAAATGTTTCTTGGAATGCCTTCTACTCTTTGTATAGAGATTGAATGTCCTGTCATGAAAAAAAGAACTCTTTGGTGGTGCTATTTCTTTCACTAAGCTACTGATCTTGTTGTACAAGGTTGCGTCACGCCTCACGTTGCAAAAAACATCACTGGCATCCGGTTTTGCATAAAAGCTTGTGGCATGAAATGTGACACATCTGCCCGCGATACTACGTAGGTTGATGGCAATAGCTGTTGTACCAGTTGACCCTGATGCTAAAGAAACAGCTACTTTTGAATCTAGGATAGTTTTCATTGACGGTATGCACTCTGAGCTTCAAATCATGTGCAATCCTCTTTGGAATGTTAAGGTGCAAGACACTTGTCAGTCAACGGCTACTGCAAGGGCTCATTTGCACACACATGATCTCGGTGGTTAATCTCTTGAGCGCTTTGCCTTCTGAGATACTAATTGTTCTCACATTGGACCCACTCCTTGGTCAATGCATAAGCTTTTCACTGAGAGGCCTCTCAAATTCTAAACGTCCGTGCATAAGCTCTCTATGTAGAGGTAAAAAAAAACATCCTCAATGACTCCATTTTGTAAGGTTGCCATGTCACGCGCTTTGCCTTCCACTTGTGAGTTGAGATTGATGTCATCGTTTGAAGCTTGGGCTGCTTCGTGCTGTTAGCATGGATTTGCTGCTCTACTCGCATGTTGAGTATGCCCAAACATCTTCTTGCTCTAACACCATGGTGGGGATTTTGGAGCCTGTAGCGACCGTGTACTTTGAGGCAACAATGGGGTCTTGCTGCTTTCTAAGATGAATGTGCCCAGCAAGAAAATTGTGTCCACAAATGTGTGGAAGCAAAAGAATAGAATAAAATATGAAATTGAGATATCAATCAAGTACGAGAAGGATACCTTGAAACAGCAACAAAACACAGTGAAGCTCAATGCATTGACACATTTTGCCCCATTGAAGGGCACAAGACCTTGCTAGGCCATTAAGGCCGTCATTGTAGGGGTATCAACAAGATCATCATACCTTCAGGTGATGTAGCCTCTTGGTTATAAGGCCAGCCTCCTCTCCATGCTTGCCGCCACTACTTGATTTAGTGGATCTTCAAAGGAATTCTTAATCTCCTAGCCATTCTTGAAGAGTGTTTTCAGGTTTACTAGGTTCACAAAGGGGAGCTCCAACAGATTCCTTCCTACCTTTATCAGAATTGTATAGGTAGATCTGACGCAAGAAAAAAACCCTGGTCTTGACGCGTAGACAGAGCAACCGGCTAAGAGATGAGCAACGTCAACAGAGATCACATTAGGATGGTTGCTCTCAAGTCTTGGACATTGTCTGGCCACCTCTTGTAGGTAGCCAATCCTTCAAGATGTTGAGGGCATCCTCCTGTCCAGAAAGGCAGACTGTTGCCAAGCTTATTGACGTCTTGAGATGAGAGAGCATCTGTAAAGTCTTGGTCTGAGGCATTTTTTGGAAAAGATGGAATGCTGGATTTGGTTACTAGAGTTAATGCTAGAGTTTCTATATCAGCCTCTGGACTGAATAATTCTAGTCTATATTCATGTAAGGATCCTAACAAGCTTACCAACTACTTAATGCCGTGAGGAAAATTCCTCTTGTAATGTTATAGCTTCCCCCGCAAGGACTCTGCCATGTGTAAGGTAAAAAGATTCATCCTTAAGCCGGCTACGTGAAGGCTCACAAATTGGCAGTTGTAACATCTGCTCAGCCGCACATGTTGCCACTAACCCATGGATTTCCCTAGTCTTGGCTTGGCATGCAGCTATACAGTTGTGCATGTAGAATGTTTTGCACCTCTTGAGTTGATCATTCGGTAGTTGATGTAATGGTAATTCCTGCATGCTGAGTTGTGCTTCTGGGTCATGGAAACTGGTCCCCATTCCAGAGCTGTGCTTGCATGAGCTAATTCAAAAGTCCTAGAAGTTCATTCAGGTTTTGCCAAACCTTGACTGATCTATTCCATGTACCCAGCAGTACTTTATTGCACTGCATAGCTACTAACCAAGCCAGGCCATCAGGCATGCACATCCTTGTTGAGCATGAGCACTCAAACATCCACGGTCCTTCCCCCCCTGTACTTGGATGCCACGATTAAGTCTAGCCTGAACAAAAAAAATCCTGGCAGTGCCACACCCAAGAATTTCCAGATGTATCTTTGTTGCAAACCATTGATTTTGAAACCAACTACTCCGTGTTGAAGCTCTGATTCAGAGCACTTATCACTCACTCCAACACCAAGCTCATTATCGCTTACATGATATGCAACACGCATAGGCAACCCTACTCCCAAAATCAACTTAATCTTGTGGTTAATTTCTTTCTTGGGTGGCAAACCCATCGGCAGCATAGTTGGAAAGACGTCCATGAAGCATTTTAGCATTCCCTTGATGCCCACTCACAGCTCTGCTTCTGGCACTCTCCTTTTTCCTCTCTTGTTGGTTTTCCTCTGGTGCCATCACCTCACCGTCATTAGATGCATCCTTCTCCCGCACCCTAATAAGGTACATTTTTTCCCACCTGCGCTGACAACGCTTGAGTTGTATGCAACTTACGTAAAGATCCTTACCTGCCTTAGATTCTTTTTCCTTGGCCCATAAAAACAAGAAAATCTGCTCTGTACTCTTCTTCACCTTTACATGGATGCGCACCAAATCCGAAGCAAGATTAGACCAGTGCACTTGGTTAGGCCCCAAAGTGGCGTTGTAGGCATCCATCAAGAATGTGTAAAAGTTCACCTTGCACGATTTCTTCCTCAGAAAGACCCTTAGAGGCTTCATAGGTAGCCCACACTCTACCCTCTTTTACACCACGTTGGCCGTAATTGGCTTCTAGTGTTGCGGTGCAAGCCCAAATCTCTTTGCAAGCTTGTCACTACAGAATGAATGCAACGTGCTGCAGTCTACCAATTCTTCAATCTGCAAGCAAGTCTGGTGCCCCTTGCCATCTGAAAAACCAGTCAATAGAATTTCGGCATTTAGGTGGATTTAACTAACACTCACACATTTTCTGCTAAAAAAAAACACACTAGGCAACTCCTTAGTTATCAAACGTCCGTTGGGATTACTGTTTTCTGATGTGAAAAAAGCTTTCCTAGCAGTTGGCACTTCCCCACAAACCATTGGTTGCCATTTCTTATAGCGTCTTCTTGCAGTCTTCTTGTGATGGTCAGGCTTTCCACATATCAAGTAGTTCCCACCAAACGGCTTCCTCTGTTGCTCTCCTCCTTGTAATACGTTCATCTCCATGGGGTCATTTTGCTCAAAATTGAAAACTCTCTTGCTTCTTAAAGAAACCCCTTAGATGGTAGCGTAGCGCATCAACGCACTTAACATTAACCACCATTGGCCGTGACTTTGGTAGTTCATTTACCACCAGCGTGCACTAACATTTGCCCTTCATGTCGTCATTGTACTTTTTTGCCATTTCTGCTTTGCTCATGCCGTGAACGTTAGAGTACAAAACACTACCATAGGAGCTTTATGTGTACTTGTCAACTGAGCCGATGTGCTTCATCTGCTTCACCTAGTTCCATGTGATCATAGAGGCTTCTTTGAGATCTAACCAATCATGAATGGCTTACCAAACAACGACCATGTCATCGACACGCAAGGTTCTGCTTGTCTTACGCCAGGCT
Organism: Penium margaritaceum; assembly: GCA_023375785.1. Classification (NCBI taxonomy): domain Eukaryota; kingdom Viridiplantae; phylum Streptophyta; class Zygnematophyceae; order Desmidiales; family Peniaceae; genus Penium; species Penium margaritaceum. The sequence continues at coordinate 194,799 of SZWC01003177.1, read as the reverse complement.
GCCACAAAAGAGCATGAAGCACTACTGTATTCCCACCTCCACTTTGAGTGGTCAGCACATTTAGCCGCCTCCACCACTCCAATGCTGCTTTGCATTGCACTGTTACCGCAAATGACACATTCACAACATTGTCCTATTGAGGGTTACCTAGAGCCCCAAAGTAGTTGTTCATTGCAAAAAACAAAATCCGCATAGTAGTGTTATCGCAAAGGACACTCTTGCTTGCTTGATTGAGGGGTTGAACTCTTGTAGTGCCTTTGGCTTTGGTTTTGGCACACTCCTCAACCGAGTCGCGTGAACCTGTTCAGCATCAATCCCATCCCGTAGGTGACCCATCTGCTGATTGAGCCGCTTGTTCTCTAGATTTAGGATTCCCAGCTCCTTTAGAACCTACTTCAAGGTTTGCTCAATGGCTCTTGATGATTTTAAAACATTGGAGATCTTAAAAAAACATTGGGAGAATTTTTGGAAGTAGTTAAACACCATTCCGCAGAAACTTGATAGTCTGAGATGAAATCTGACATCTCTAAAGTGTGTAGGAGGTGCTTGTCATCTCCCACGCATGCACGGTAGACCATGTGGACGCTGTTGAACTATGAATGAAATTCCATATATTAGCTTGTGCATTGGCTTTGAAGTTTATTCCAAGATATATCCTTCTCAATCAGTCTTGAGGTTGTCAGGCTTAGTCTCTTCCTTTCCTTGAAGTTACAAAAGCTCCAGCAGCACTTTTGCACGACGTGTGGCTCTGGCTCTAATTCTAGATGTAACGTTGTTTTCAATCTAGAGATGAAGCCTTGGTGTGTGGGAAGTACAATCGCAGGAAAAAGTTATACTTGGAGAATCCTTGATGCAACAATTGAAAAGGAAAGCATTTCACATCAATCACAATGAAAAAGTACAAGTCATTCTTACTACATGGTTGGCTGGTTCTACTTGAACCTAATGCTTGGTGCAAGATATGCTGGGCTATTGATTGTCAAGGACAGCGGTTTGTCCTCTCTTGACCAGTTGCTCCATGCATTGCAAATCTCTGCGTATGCTTCTTGACGATGAGTGCCGTTGTGCTTTAGCACACGCCATCAGAGGTACCACTACTACATTTGACCATGTTCTATCAAAGGGCCGCCATTGAGGCAGTTCCTTGGGGGGTTAGCGTTAATGGCACGCTATTTGCAGAGAGGAGGAAAAGCCACCAACGTATGGCATGATAAAAAAGCCACTCCATGGTGCAAGAAAAATACGCCCCTTGCATGTGAAGCTTGCACTCGCTCGCTCACTCCTCACATCCTTGCTTTGTTACATCCTTGCATCATCGCATCCTCGCATCCTCACCATTGCGAGCCGTCAAACAAATCTTCACTGAGAATACCTGGAGTATCAAAAAATGCCTCAAGTACCCTCAAAACCTAGGGGGACCTTGTCTAGGTCCAAAAAGTAGGGGGGATCTCATAAAAGTAGCAGGCTAAAATGGTTTTTTTTCCTCGGATACAAGAGAAGTTATGAAAAGTGCTAAAACATATCTGTGCATCTAAAACATGGGTTGAATGGTGAATTGAGTTATAGTTTTGAGAAAAAAAAGACAGTTTATGGTCGAAGCTTCAAGTGTTTTGGTGGAATAACAAGTCCATTGGGCATGCAAATTCGATTCCATTAACATCTAAAGTGCTGGCTATTGTAATCTTCACATGTTTTACCTCGTTACTGAATTCTTAGAATAAATAAGTAAGTTAGTTTATGGATAGCGTTTTAAACTCCAACCTCTAATTCACGTGGAAAACATGTAAGCTCTTGGCGGAGCATTTGATGAGACGACAATGTCTGAAATTGATTTCAAACAGGTACACGATAGCATACTACTGTGCCTAGCCATGACATGCAATGCCATGTTGCCTTCTTTATGCATGAGAACTCACTATTGACCCATGCAAAAACTCACGATGGACAAACTACGTTGCCAAGATGAAACACGCAGTGCACTTGTCGCTTTCTTGAGGGATGTCTACGCTTGTAATGTGAAAATCATTCACAAGCTAATGTGGTGCTTCATCCTCTTAACTCTCTCACGTCTTAACCGCACGAAGATGCATGATGGCATCTTGTTGGGGACCAAATAGATGAAAGAGATATAGCATGGCCATCCAATACGTTATAGAACATTTCATGATGATGGTAATAGCATTTTGATGTATCTTGCACAAAACATTAACAATTAACTTACCTTGCAACACTCAACTTTCTTCTAACAAGAAGTTGTTCATCTTTTTCAGTGCTTATTCCATGGTTTGTCTTCTCCAAGGTTTATGGAGCATTTCAAACGTGTTGCGACTATCCATTGAGTTATCCACAAAGCTGTTGGTGCCCTTTCTTAACTTTCTCCTCTCATCAGTTTACGACCACGTGCTAAAGATTTTGTTGTTGTTGTATGGGATAGATGATTGGATTGACTACCATTCATTGCCAACTGCTTTGGTGACATTGATTGGATGCAAGTACCCTTCATTGTTACACCATTGATAACCTACATGTATAAGTCACAACTGGAAAGTCAAGAAGAACGGCCTTGCAACTTGCAATCTAGATCTATAACTCAATTTTTTCTAAGGTGGATGGGATGGTTCCTTCTCTCATGCCCACAAGTTCAAAGATAAAGTTTTTGGTGGCTTGAGAATACCACTTGGGACATACATTCCTGATGAGGTTGCTTGAATGAAAGGTTATGGATGTACATCTTCTTACCGTGGGGCAAGGTATCATTTGCAAGAGTTTTTCCAAAGTGTCGAATGTCCATCAAAGGCACTACAATCATTTGATGAAAAACATGATTTTGCATGTGTATGTACTTGACCTATGTCTCGCATTGTAACATCTCATTTCACTATCTTGAAAGGGGTCCCTTGTTATGATTTATTGTTTCATTTTTGTCTAGTTTTAGCATGTTTTGATCTTCACAACAAGATACAAGATAGAAAAGATGTAGATGTTTCCATATTGAATTCCAAGATGAACCATGACTGCAATATTCCTTAAAAGTATAAAACCTGATAAAATGTAACACGGCAACATCTTTACCATGGCAGAAAGAAGAGATATTGCAATGACCATGTGGATGGAATTTGTACACAAAGTTCACGTTCATGAACCAAACAAGTTTATGTTGTCCTTTTTTCTACCCTTTTGGTTCTTTTATTTTTGAAGGATGTTAAAAATTGGTTGTCAATACTGAAAAGCATATTTGCAAGGATTAATTGTAAGAGAAATTGAAAACAGAAGAACTATGTCCTAAAGCGTTATACTTAAGAACATTCACATGTATACAACCTTGTTTTAGTTGATTCTTTTTAGAATGCAATGGCAAAGCAACCACGTGCTCTGATGGAGCAATGGGGTCCCTTAAAGCCATAGGATCTTTCATGCCCTACAAGCATTTCTTGTACAATTGGTTGAGAAACAAGTAGAGGCACAAAGTGAGGAGTTAAATCTTCTTAAGAATACAAGTAACATACAAGGAGAAAAAGATTAAAAAACTCAGATATGCCCACTAACATGAATCTTGGCCCTAAGCTGGGGCAAAACGGCTTCCCAGGCTGTCAAGACCGTTATGGCCAACATTACAATAGTGAAATACCTTGAGGATGTCAAAGTGACCTCCTCCCATGCACGTAGTAATTGCCAGGTATATAGGGTTCTTGTATGAATTAACCTCCTCCCAGCTTTGCACAACTTACTAGGCTTACAGGGATCCTTAAGGGAACCTTAGAATCCCCCTCCACCCAAACTGGCAATCACTCATAAGTCTAGGAGGGACCTCCTATAGCTTGGTCAAGAACCTCGGTGCTAAGGCATGGAGTATTGCATGTGGTCTTAGAGATACTAGAGATGGTACTTGCCAAAAGACTGGCGATGCTAGAATGATGAAGAGTGACATCACTTTTGCCTTTCATGCCTGAGGTTTTGGAAGGTTGACCACCTCAACATGAAGCTTTCTTCAAGAAGTTCAGTTTTGCTACCACCTATGCCTTATGTTGGAGAGGCTTCCATGAGATGGAAGCTTCATTCAGTCCTTACCTCTTGCTTGAACCTATGATGCTTCAAGGGGAAACTTCCTCCTTAAGAGAGGATAATCAGGTCTACAATTGAAACTTCACTTGAAGGTTGCTTGCTTATGAGGCCTTTCTCTTATCATTGCTGATGTTGTCACTTGTCAACATCATGTTTTTCATCCACGATCCACCTAGAGCTTGCACCGGAGTGACCAATAAAGATGCAAAGCTCTGAGCTTCATGCATTGTTGAGGTGATGCTGTGCAAGGTTCTTGTTTAGCTTGCATGTTGCTTGTCTAATCATCAGAATCCCTTCTTGACCCAAGTGCCTGTGCAGCACTATGCAAGTCATCATAACCAGGAGCATGTGCTCTCATCATGTGCATACTTGTCCACAAAGCACCTTCCACATCCTTTAAGGCTTCTTTTCACATAAGTACTAAAGTTTCTTTGTCAAGATTTTGTCAAGGAGCATCTGGTTAATTCACGAAAGAAAACAAAAAACCCTCAATGATTTAGTGATTTGAGTGCTGTCTACGGCAAAGTTAAGGCGTAAATCAACAAGTTTATCTATAACTCCAACAGTCATACAAAAGCATGACTGCCAAGATTAGTCAGAAGAGAAACAGAAGAAAAACACGCATTGAAACCTTGCGTTTCACGATCCTCACGTGGAACCAGCTTTGATTCAAGATTTTCTGTTCCACTTTCTTCCTCAACATCCAACTTCTCCCAATGTTATGTATTCTCCCTCTCTTCATCATCGTCATCATCATCCTCCTCTTCTTCTCCTTGGCACCCTTATATGTATTATGATCATGTAATAGCGTACGCTCAAGCAACATGTTGAGGACATTTGTATGTAGCCCCCACTTTGACCAAACATACATCGTGCACATGTCTTCATCTTTTTGCAACTTGTCTCATAGTTCTATCTTATCATCGTCAATAATGATGGAATCGATCCTAACATTTTTCAATGCCATGGCCCCTGGAGTTTCAAGCCATCATTGCTCATAACACACTCCAAATATGATTCTTCCTTAAGTAGTGCATCCACTTTTATCCACATGGAAATCAAGAACCTTTTTTCCATACAACACCCGTTTGCGTAATCAACGTCATTCACGCGCTTACATTTTTTGGCAATCAAGGCTACTTCCTTCCACTGAAAAAATGATCACTTATAGCTTTTCCCCAGCTCTAAGAATTTTTTTCGAAGATCAAACCATGGCATGCAGTTGTCTTTGTTTATCACAGTAGCTGGACTAGTTTGTTAAATCTCCT
>SZWC01003177.1:158573-171892 GCA_023375785.1 Penium margaritaceum | reverse complement strand
TACCACTCAGTGTCTCACGAACTTTTGGAGCGCCCTCCAAAACAAGCGCGTCCATCGTGCAGTTGTTGCAGCTGCCACCATTGCACTTCCTCTTACCTCATCACCTTCCACCTCTTCATCCTCATCTTCTCCCTCAGCAACATCTCTTTTCAGCAAAGAGGCAATGGTGGTTGTGGTCGCGTCGGGGAAAAGGTACCAGTGGCTCAGGCTCTGGAGGCCAGGCCAGTCATGGCAAGGGGAAGGGGTCTAGCAACAAATCCTCCTCTTCCATTCCCAGCACTGTTACGTGCTCAAACTGTGGCACCATCGGCAATTCTCCACCTAAGTCACCATCACTGTTGGACAACAAGCGCCTTGCCTCTGCCATACGGGAACACTAGGCGCGCTCCTCCGATGGCTTTGGGAGCACCCTTCGTGTTGCCACCTCCATTGCTTTGACGAGTCGCATGTTGGACTTGTAGGAGGGAGCCTTGGAGCTGCGAGCATGTGGGACTGGAAGGGCATCCGTTGTGCTAGATAATGGTTGTTGAATCACTCAAAATGATGGAATACATATAGAGAGCTAGAGCTTGGGCAAGTCAGCCCTCTCACAAACCACTTAGCAATGGAGGCAAAGGCTCACACACTAGAGTCCATAATCTTACACAAGACAGGAAATCAGCCTAGAAATCAGGCTAACCACTCACAAACGACCTAGAGAGCTAGAAAATGATCTCATAGCACACTCCTAGTGGTCACATAACCCACAATTCCATGGAGAATCGCTATGTGTCCATAGCTAGCACACAAGGATCTCACCTCACCAAAAAAGTAAGGAGAGGTACCTTTTTTCCTGGTCAGCACACTATGATGAGGCAACCCAAGAATCTAGGACATTTTTGGATATCTCTCCCATCAGGTCTTGACCCTGGAACTCATGCCTTTTTCCTTTTCTTCAGGCTAAGGCATGGAGCCGTTGCCCATGGTCACCCAGACACTGTCGGTCGATGACCCCAGAAATTCCAAAATTTTACATCTCCTTATCCGACCGTTGGATCAGCCTGAAACTGGGACCCTAGACATTTTCCCACCTGATCTTTCTTATGCTAAAGTTGGATTCACGATCGGAGCAGGCATCTGGTATACTCTTGGAACTTGCTCCTGCGGACCTCAAACTGAGCCGGATGGCCCATTTTCCAACATCGCAACGCCCATGTCACTACCAAGGCAACAGCCTACAGCACTGCTGCTGCTGCTCCACCAGCACCCCCTTACCCCTGGGGTTGGCCCTTGGGGTATGGCGGGTCGGTCTTCTTTGGCCACCCATCTAGCACCTACTCTCCTCCTACCTGGGCGTCTCCATTCTATCCGTCCCGCCGTTCCTCTTTTGGTGTCGTTATCACTCCGGACTCACGTGAGGACGAGCGCCATTCGAACGCTGCGCTTTCTCATTCCGTCCACAGCATCACCTTCATGATCAGGGAGGTGAGAGTGGGTGCTCTGGGTTGGAGCCTCTTGTGTGTGTCATGGATGGGGAGTTCTGTGGTCCAGCGTCTGGTCATGTTGTCGGATGTCCTCCTGTTAATGTATTGTGGATAGAGGAATGGTGTTTTGTGCACTTACCCCACTATCTTGCTACATGTAGTCAACATCTGTCCCCACACACTGCCATTACTGCAATAAGTCGTGACCCCTCCACTATTTGTGCGTCGGGTGGCTTCTGGATTCTTGAATATGGGGCCATCCACCATATGACTTCGTCGCATGCGTCCTTCGTCTTGGCTCTGCCCTTGGCCCTCTGCGCACGACCCCTTGGCCCTCTTAGCTCTATTGGCTTTGTTTGCACCAGCTTTGGCTAGCTGCTCCAGGTCCAAGGAGTTGGGGTCGTGCGCTTCAATGGCCTTGGGGTGGAGCTATTCTTAGTTGATTTCCTGTATGTTCCAGTGCTTGAAATGGGTCTTCTCTTTGATATGAAACTTCACAACTAGGGCATGGGATTCTCCTCTAGCCGCAGCATCGCCTCTGTCTCACATCGCACCTATGGCCGCATTCTCCTTCAAGGAAAATGCTGTGATTTCCTGCTCTAGGTTCCCTCCTTTGCTCTTGCTTCAGCCACTGCTTCCCTTGTGCATGTTTCTTGTCCCTTTCCCCTGCACATGCACAATTGCTTCACCCCTGCCTGTGCCACATTCACACTACTGCCATTGATAGGCTCCTTTTTGTGCTTCCAGTGGATGGTCTTGATGTTGTCACATTCCTTGCCCCTTGCCCCCCTGTCTGCCTTGACTCTGCCAAAGGCAATATACACCGCTCTCATTTCTCCACTCATAAGTCTCGCACCTCCCATCCCCTCGACCTGTTGCATGCTGATTTCATGGGACCTCTTCCTCCTGAGGCTCTTGGGAGGGTAGGTTGCTACGTTCTCTATCTCACTGATGACTCCTCTCTCATGCATTGGGTCTTTGCCCTCAAATAGAAGAGTAAAGTCTGCTCCACTCTTTAGTCATGGCTTCCCCAGGCTAAAACTGCCTGTGGCCACTGTCTCCATGTCTCTCATTGTGATTGTGGAGGTGAGTTCATCGGTCCTAATTCTCATTTCCTCACATCTCGAGGGGCAAGCATTGATGCTACGGCCCCCTACACACTGCAATAAAATGGCGTGTCTGAACGCTGGAACATAACTCTTGCTGATGGTGACCGTACCCTTTTCAGTGCGTCTAATCTTCCCCCTATTTTCTCTTTTGGAAATCATGTTCCACATGACGAGGTTCTAGAACCGTGTTCCCCATGGCCCCCTTCCCCGTCATGTCACACCGTTTGAGTGCTAGTTTGGTCGTCGCGCGGACCTCTGCCTTGCACGTGTCTGGGGCCGTGTCGTTGCCATTTGGCTCCCCGAGGACCTTCGTGATGACAAAATCAGCCTGTGCGCTCGCTTGTGCACCTTTCTCAAGGCCTCAGACATGTCCGAGGCCTAGTGCTTTTGGGACCCCGATTGCACCCGTGTCGTCAAGTCTCGTGACTCATTCTTCTTTGAGGATGTCTTTCCTTGCAACTTGTCTCATGTTGCTGCACTCTCTTCCCTGTCCTCGCTCCGTCCGCTTGGGGGGGTGGGTCTGTTCCAGGATCTGGTTTTTCTGGGGCACCGCCACCTCTCTTTGGCTTGGCTCCTTTCTCTTCTGAACCCTTTCCTTATGCGTCTGACATGTCTCCGAGCTCTGACACGCTCCTCAGCACACCATCTGCATCCCCACCTGGTCCTTCTCTGTCGTCTTCCCCCTCTATGCCTTCTGAGTCTGTGCCAGAGCCTCTCAGAGATCCACCACTATCTGCAGGCACTCTGGCACGCTCTCTCCCACGCGTCGTCATTGAGGCCCTTCTGCGGCTTGCAGTACAACCTACTTTGGGTGTTGGTGAGTCAACCTCTCCCCAGTCACTAGTACCCTTTTAGTCGGACCAGAGCCATACACTGGCAGAGGGAGACTTTGAGCCCTTTCATAGCATTCTGTCTCATAGTCCACCCAACACTCTCAGTGCCACACCCGCTTCAGCCTTTGCTGACAGACCCACTGGACTTGACGCACTGGAACTTGCTGTCAGTGTGGTCCACCCTAATTCAGCAGTGGACTATACACTCGTTGCTCACGAGTTCCATGGTGTTCTGGATGCATTAGTCGTTGGATACGTTGCCGCCTTCTTTGTGGCAAGCGGACTACCCTCGCTTCCAGTAGAGCATACCTCTGTCCGACAGGCGAGGGAGGCAGCTAATGCTGATCTCTTGGGAAAGGCCATTCAGGAGGCCATGCTTAACAAACATGAGGTCTTTGGACTTGTTGACCTCCCAGCTTGTTACAAGGCTGTAATGGGCCGCTGTGTCCTTCGGAGCAAGCTGAAGCCTGATGGAACGTTTGACTGGTACAAGGCCTGGCTCACCGCCAAGGGGTTCTCTCAAATCATAGGCGTCAACTTTGATGAAATGTTTGCCCCGTTGGGTGATACACCATGGCCCGAGCTCTCTTGAGCCTGGTCGCCCAGTATGACTCGGAGCTGGAGCAGAGACATCAACAATGCATTTTTGCACAAACATCTCAATGAGGAAATCTATATGGTGCAGCCTCCAAGCTTTACAGATGGCACAAACAAGGTTTGGCAGCTGCGCAAGGTCCTTTAGGGGCTGAAGGAGTCCCCCCGAGAACCTGGAGATCTCATCCACCCTAGAAAGGGGTGGCTATCGTTGTAGCACTGTTTATCCAGCTCTCTTCTTGAGTGCACCCTTGCAGCTCTTTGTGGACATTCTAGTCTAGGTGGATGATCTCCTCATTGCATCACCCAGCCCCGTTGCTCAGCAGTTGGTAAAGGCCCGTTTGTATTCCACCTACAAAATGAAGGACTTGGGTCTGGCTCGTGTGTTCCTCGGCATGGAACTTGAGCGTGAACACCAGTACCAAACCAAGCACGTACACCAGGCTGCCTACATCTGCAGCCTGGGGGAGCGCTTCTCGGCCTTACTTGCTGACACTCCCACCGCATCCACACTGATGACTCCAATTGGCCAAAGCCTGTTGAAGTCACTCAATCTGACTGAGCCGGGCGACACTGTCCATGTCATCGATAACCTTAGTGTGATAGGATCCTTGATGTATCTTGCCACCACCACCCGAGCGTATGTGGCCTTCTCAGTCAACTTCCTTGCTCAATTTTCTAAGCAAACCCTTCATAGGCATCTTGAGGTTGCACTGCGTCTCTTTCGCTATGCACTGTCCAGTGCACGTGTTGGATTATGCTACAGGTCACAGCTCTCTGTGGTTGTGGACGGATACAGTGGCAATGACTGGGCTTATGACACAAACGCACGTAGTCACATTGGCTACATCTTTCTGGTGTGTGGAACTTCTGTCACGTGGAAGAGGGGAAAACAGAGTTGTGTTGCACGGAGCTCCAATGTGGCTGAGTACGTTGCACTTGGCGCGGGTAGGTGTGAGAGTGTCCGGCAGTCTCTTTTGCTGTAGCAACTTCATGTTCCCATCTGCTGCATCACACTGCACTTAGACAATCAAAGCACTAAGGCAATTGCTGAGCATGATGGTATGCATCATTCGCTCACCAAGCACATCAACATTGAGCATCACTTTGTTGGTGAGCTCATTGCCTCAGGAGAGGTCCAGGTTGTCTGGGTCGATGCGCGTCACCAGCGTGCAGATTTTCTCACCAAATCCCTAAGCAGTCGAATGTTTAAGGATACTGCACATGCAGTTGGCTTGTTGCGTGCACATGATGCCCCCGGACGAGTTGACAAATCTTTATGTTTTTTTCTTCACAGTGATTCTCCGCGTGGTGTGTGGGCTGTTGGTTTGTGGGTCATGGTGGAGTGTTGGTTTGTCTGTCGAACACACAAGTGACATCTTGACTCCTTTCATTCACATACACCATTACTGCAGGTGGCTAAGCTGATATGAATCTCAAGGCACAAACATTGTGCGTCACACATCATTGGTATCTCAGCTTGGTGCAAGATGGGCGCGAGCCCAAATTTGCTCAGTTCTACCAGAGAGAGTACCTGCTGTTTTCAGCACACGATGATTAGTTGCTGTGTGGCTAAATTTGAGAGAGAATACTTGAGAGATGTATGCTTCCACATACACTCGTGGTTGATGTGGCTCACTGGTTTACTATTGTGCATGCTGTGCTAGATATGTAACTCATTATACCGGGTTGCTTATCATGCGGGGCCACACTCTCGGTCGATCTGAGGTGTGAGAGACCACAACTGACTGGTTCGGTTAGACCCTGGGGTGGCGGCCGGGCCCCACATCGAGCTGCTCGTGTGGGTGGCCCGGTCAGTTGCCTGATAAGAGCTTGCTAGCTTTGAATCTCGTTACCAGTCTCTCGCTGCTCTCTTAAGGCATTGACCAATTTCTTGCCCCACCCGCCACCATGGATGTTGTGTGAGTGTGCCTTGCATGGTAGAGAGGTTGTGTTGGCTTCTCGCTGCTACCTACACCCATTAACCTGCAGAATCCAGTCACCACAAATGAGCAAGGGTTTATAAGATGACGGTAAGGACAGCCAATGAAAAAGGGCACGGGACAAAGCCACAAACGAACGGTGGATGAAGAGAGGATGCAGCAAGAGCAAAGCACGGGTCTACCAAGGGTAGAATCGTTTTCAAAGAACCCAACATTGTGAACCGCAAACTTGAAATTGCCATTGTATAGTGATTTTGTGGTACAGTCTGCATGCTGATTCTGTTTTTCAACAGTCACAACAAAAAAAATACCACTTACCAAATGCGTGCGCACAAAATGATTCTCAATAATGATGTAATGTGTGTGCATGTGATGCATGCTCGTGCTCTCATTGTTACAATCGATGGTAATGCATTAGATGGGCTAGAAAAGCTGATGCATGAGATGGCACAACAAAATGCTCTCACAAACACCAACTCTCGGTATGACATGTTCATCCTTGGTCAAATTCAAGCTCTGCAGCCCAACTTACTGCTCTTTTAGGTAATAGCAATGCCTCCAACAGGGAAGATCCGGCCGGACTAAGAGGAGACCCGAAGGAATTCACACGGACATCAGAGAAAGAGCTTTCAATTCTGATGGTCCTAAGGGAGTCAACCCCATGCGATCATACCTCATACACAAGCGAGGTGAAGTTCATCACGATGACCATACGGATGCTCAAAGAGCATGACATGACAAGGTAGTGGGCCATGGGGAACACGGTTTTTCACCCATGTCAGGCCCTCACTATTGCTGGACCAGATGATCCCGTCCATGAGATATGGACCTACAGCACTGAAACTACACGTGTCAAAACTGCTGACCCTTTTGGAGCATATGCAGTCATCCGCCACCGCAAGAAAGTTACCAGCCATGATGCTCAAAGTGACTTGACTGTCCAGCTCAACCAACTGCAAATGCGCCCTGATCAAAGAACTGATTCTTACTGGACACACAATTTCAGGATTCTTCAGAAGCTTGGCAAAGCCGTGTCTGGAAATCTCTCTCCCGGTCTCTTTCATCCCCGAGCTCGCAGACCTCTTCCTGCATGTCATTGCCATTGAACTTGAATGCCTTGCTTCCATTGCTCAGGAACGAGTCACTTTAGATCAACAACAGGAACATGCAAACAAGTTGCCTAGGCGAGGTAGGTGTAAAGGCAGTGCAGCGATGTAGGAAGGTGGTCTGTTGCATCTTGCCCTTTGATTGTGTTCCCTCTGGCTTTTGGATCATCGACTCAGGATCCATGCACCACATGACTTTCAGGTATTCATTCTTTGCCTCCTTCTTGTTTGCTTTGTTTGCTCTAACTGCAGCCATTTGCTCTTTGTCATAGATGGATTTTGGTGTTGTTCATTTTGTCTATTGGGGGTGGGGGGAGGGTGGTGTGAATTCTTCCTTCCAGATGTATTGCACATGTCTGATCTTGACGCCATCATTTTGTTTGTGACCACCTCGGACAACCAGAGCATGCGCTTGTGGTACTTCTGCCACATTCATTCAGTTACCAGTGAACTTTTGCTGCGCTTGTGGTAATTCTGCCACGTTCATACAGTTGCCAGTGAAATCTTGCTGCGCTTGTGGCCCACTCATGGCCTTGATGATGCTTCATTTCCGCCCCCATGCACAGCTCCACTACCTTGACAGCGCACAAGGATGAATGCACTGACCCCCCTTCTCTACCTCTGAGAACTTCACATCACACCCTCTTGATCTCGTTCATGCTAACATGTTGGGGCATCTGCCTCATGACTTCCTTGGTTGTCTTGGTCGTTATGTCCTTTCTCTCATGGATGAGTTATCTTGTTTCCACTTGATCTCTTTTTTGTGTCAAAATAGTGATGTGATTGATGTGATCAAGGAATGGCTTCCTCAGGCTGTGCACACTTGTCAATGGTAGCTTTGTGTTTTCTGGTCTGACCCCAGTGGTGGGTCCCTTGGTCCCATGTGCTTTCTTGTCTCCCATGGGATTCCTCCGGTCCCTACACACCCCTGCAAAAGATTTCGGTGAGATATGGAACCATAGCCTTGCTGATGGTGTCCAATCTCTGCTATGTGAGTCTGACCTCTCTCCCCTATTTGCATTTGAGGCTATGTCTTTCATGACTTGGATATGGATCCCACAGTCTCTAGGGTTCTCTCCCTTGTGATGTTACCCCGTACAAGCACTAGACTTGTCATTGCTCCGCATCCGCCTCACCTGTGTCTGGGGTTGTGTCACCGCCTTTGGATCCTTCAGGACCTTTGTGAGAGCAAGTTATCTGGGACATCTCTGTGTTTCTTGGTGCTTCTAGTCAATGTATAAGTTCCTCTTCTTGGATCCCAATCATCATTGTGTCATTGAGTATTGTGACACTGTTCTTTGAGTTTTCCTTCGAGCTGATATTGACCCTTTGGCCTTGAAAAACACCCTTGCCCTGCTTCCCTGTTGGGGAGGGAGGTTGCTCCAATGGAGACTCCGGTCTCTTCCTCTGATCACAGCAAGAGTGTCTCTCAGTCACAATTGTCTGTCTGCATGAACACCTGTTGCCACGTTTTATTCAAGTGTCTCCTACTTCCTGTTGACTCAGCTCCTCTGGTCCCTTGTCTCCATCTGTATTTTCTGCCCACTGTCCCGATCCTGCCTCTGCCACGTCTCCACCTTGTCTTGCCACGGCGGGCCCCTGCATTTCCAGTTTCATATTTGTGTCAACCTAGGTCCCTGTTTCACCACCACCACCCTATGACCTGGCCCCATATCTGGTTGCTCCAGTGTCATGTTTGTGCTAGCCATACACTCTTATGAGAAGGCTTTGAGATCTACCCTCATACGGTGGCATTGTGTCTGTGGACCCCGGGGATCCTGTCCTAGGCCTCACTGCCATGGCCCTTGCTGGGCTCAATATTGGTTCCAAGCACCCTGGCATTGCCCTTGGATAATCCCTCATTTCTAAGAAATTTCACAATTCCACAGACACCTCAGTGTCTCGCAATGGTGCCACCTATTTTGAAGCTAGCGGTCTTCCTCTGTTAGCACCCGATCCAACCACTTTATGTGAGGCAAGTGAGGTTGAGAACTCCTCCTTCTGGGAGAAATCCATGCAATAGGAGCTAGCTGCACTTCATGAACATGGCGTTTATGAGCTAGTGGATTTCCCTCCTGTTTGGAATATCCAACATACAATGGATATTCCGGTGTCAGCGCTTTTCTCCTCTACTGGTTTTGATTTTGCCTGCCCTGATGCCTACAGCCCCTGGGGGTTTAAGGCTGATGAATTCATTTCACATGTAAGAGCAGGGGGGGGGGGGATCTGCTTTCAATTGTTTTCTTTGTTTCATTGGCCCGCTTATGTACAAGGCCATGATGAAACGTGTTGCAGTCGCATTTGTTGTCAACTACTTAGCGCAGTTCTCCCAGTGTCCACGTAAGCAACACCTCAAGACCGCGCTTCTTGTTATGTGTTACACACTCTCCACAACTTGAGTTGGGTTGTGGTACAGGCCACAGACCTCAGGTGCTACTGAATGCTACACAGAAAGTGACTGGAAGCATGAAAATGATGCTTGCAGCCGCTTTTCTTACATCTTCTTCGTGGGCGGTACTGACTTTTCTTGGAAGAGTGGTAAGCAGGGAACTGTTGCGAGGAGCTCAAGGCCAAGGACGCCGCTTTTGGCTCAGGTTCATGCAAGAGCGTTTTGCTATGTTGTTTTTTGTGGCAACTGTGTGTTCCTGTTTGCAACATCATCCTGTGTTGTGAGGACCAAAGCACAAAGATGATCGCTGAAAATCATGGCATGCATCACTCACACACCAATCATGTTATGCTGGGCACCAATATGCTTGTCAATTCCAATGGTGTCGGGAAGGTATTCTGGGTGGACGCATGATCACAGTTTCATGATTTTTTTACCAAAGCATTTGGTTTGGGCACGTTCAAGCTTGCAGTTCATGCTTTGGTCTAATCTGCACACCCCTTGCACCTGATTCATCTTGATTTTGGTTATCCTCTGATAGCTCTGTCATTGAAACATTCATGTAGTTGTTGTGAACACCATGTACTCTTGTTTTTTGTATGTCATTGTCCGACTGAAGGCTTGAGGGGATGTTGGTATTGCTGTTTAAAGTGTAACAACATCAAGATAACCACAGTCCACTGGCCTTAATACACACACTCTTTAGTAAGAAGGTGAATCAACCTCGTTACAGTACACGAGGAAGGGTGCCTAGCAAAATGTAAGAAGGTGAATCACACACCCCTCTTCACTCAGCCATATTGCACCTTTCATTCCCACAACTAGAGTCTCGTGCCGGTAGCCTTTTGAGCAGCCCTCTTTTGCATTCTTGTGTTGGTTCTATGCTCAGAACTTCAAGGCATACCCACACACACTTCAGGATGATGTGGAATGTTTCAGCATTCTTGTGTGGTGTTAAACTGTATGGTTGGTGTGGTTAGCTCCAGGTTGCTGATCCTCATGGGATCATGCTGCTAGATTTTTCTGGCAGGAGCTGCTCAAGGTTTTTCTTCAAGAGGTCCAGCTCGACTATGGGGGTGGTAGTGGGTTCTACCTCACTTGTGATGCTTGAGTGGGGCTGGCTTCACCACGCGGGCTATGACTCGCACGCAACTCTCACGTACGTAGTGTCATGACTCCAAGTGAAGTAAAGTCTTGCAAGAATGGCGTGGTTTCCCCTCTCACATCCTCACTCTCTCAGTCTTGTTTGTATCAATTAACGACACCATGTATAGGTGTGATTTTCTTGGGGCAAGTTGTCCCTAGGTACAATAAAGAGGTTGATTGAACACCAATACACCCCTTACTCCCTATCTCCTCTCTCTCCTTCCCTTCATCTCCCTCCCTCCCTCCCTCCCTTCCTCTCCCTTCCTTTCTCCCTTCCTCCCATCCTCCCTCCTCTCTCTATCTCTCTCTCTCTCTCTCTCTCTCTCTCTCTCTCCCTCTCTCTCTCTCTCTCTCTCTCTATCTCTCTCTCTCCCACCTCACCCTCCCTTGCTTCTCCCTTCCCTTGTTGAAATGGTATGCACCTTGTCCACTGCCTAGCTGGCTAGCTGCACATACAGACAAGGCATGCACTGCTCTATGGAGTACGTCCCCTTGGTCTGTTCCGAGATTGGCCAGGAATGCACTGCCCATAATGGGTATGTGTCCTGTGGATCATCATTCAAATCATACCTTTGTGGCCTAGTTGAATAGGTGCCAATATCTCAAAGAATGGATTGTGAGTTCAAACCTTATCGCAGCTGCTACTTTCTTTGTGCCCCAAACTGGGACAGGAAGCTTCTAGGAAGCTTACTAGAGCCTGCCTTGAGGATGACACTTGGTGGTCTAAGGACGTGCCAAGTAGGACTGTAGGTTGAAGCTGGCTCCAATGGAGCCACAACAAGCAGAAGCTTTAGCAAAGCTCTGCATGTACAAAAGCCTGTACCTTGCATGCATCCATTTACAGCCCTTGCCTTTGAGACTCCTCACAGAGTGTCCAACCAAATGTAGACACTAAAGACCAACATGCGGACTTTGNATGGTGTCGGGAAGGTATTCTGGGTGGACGCATGATCACAGTTTCATGATTTTTTTACCAAAGCATTTGGTTTGGGCACGTTCAAGCTTGCAGTTCATGCTTTGGTCTAATCTGCACACCCCTTGCACCTGATTCATCTTGATTTTGGTTATCCTCTGATAGCTCTGTCATTGAAACATTCATGTAGTTGTTGTGAACACCATGTACTCTTGTTTTTTGTGTGTCATTGTCCGACTGAAGGCTTGAGGGGATGTTGGTATTGCTGTTTAAAGTGTAACAACATCAAGATAACCACAGTCCACTGGCCTTAATACACACACTCTTTAGTAAGAAGGTGAATCAACCTCGTTACAGTACACGAGGAAGGGTGCCTAGCAAAATGTAAGAAGGTGAATCACACACCCCTCTTCACTCAGCCATATTGCACCTTTCATTCCCACAACTAGAGTCTCGTGCCGGTAGCCTTTTGAGNTGGCTCCAATGGAGCCACAACAAGCAGAAGCTTTAGCAAAGCTCTGCATGTACAAAAGCCTGTACCTTGCATGCATCCATTTACAGCCCTTGCCTTTGAGACTCCTCACAGAGTGTCCAACCAAATGTAGACACTAAAGACCAACATGCGGACTTTGTGCGATTGCAAACCAAACAAACCTCAAGTGTGGATCCCTCGTTTGAGGGTGATATGTTACCTTGGTTGCAATACCAAGAGCGGTTGGCGGCCTCCCATGCCGGGACCTGTTTTCTATACCGTTGCTATCCGGCGCATTGACAAAGAGTTATGGACCCACACTTATGGTTCTAAGGCACGCTTCCAAGACCGACTAGCACGTGGTCTTGCAGGGCGCACAAGTACAACATGGACACGACCATCGGACGGCTCCATGTGCTTCATCGGCTCCATCGGCTTCTTCAGGTAGGGTGCGTGCACGTGGCGGACTAGGGGGCAAGGAACAGCTCTGTCCATGTTGTACAAGACCCTCGAGCCCCAACAAGATTAAGCTCTACTCCTTTTTAGAAGGTGGTATGACCCCGAGTCTGTTCTCTCACGACGGCACCATCACCTAAGGCGATCATTGGTAGGAGGGGTATGCTACGCAACCAGCTGCACATTTTGACAACGGTCGCAATCAACACCCTCATCAGCCTCATCGGCCTCAACAAAGCAGAGTAGCAGTGAAGCAGAGAAGATGAGAAACCACCAAAAATGGCGGATCCGACTGAAGCTGGCCTTGTGGCAGATATGTCCAATTTCACGATGACATGTTTTCCCTTGTGGAAATGGCGGTTTGAGATTGTCATGAACGTGCGTGGCTACCTTGACATCCTAAAAGGGACTGAGACAGCACCCGCCGATGCGGCCGTGATGTCGCATGCTACTAACCTTGCAGCATGGACGATGAAGAACAACATGGATTTTTCCATTCTTGTGATGTCAATCAACAAGACTCAACACTCCCACATTGCAGGATGCACGTTGGCTGCCGAGGCCTACACAAAACTTGCACGCGTGCATCAATCAAACGCCCTAGCAAACCGACTCTTCATCTTCCAAAGGTTGATGTTGATCAGGGTGAGCGAAAGAGAATCGATACCCGCATTTTTGCAGTCATTTGACAACGTGCTACAAGAGGTCCACCAAATGCAATGGAATCTGGACTCCAACATGCGTGCCATGATCCTTCTAATGGGGCTACCGGAAAGCTGGGGGTCCTTGATCACCATGTTTGGCAGTTGGAAGGAGGCGGATCTGACGTATGAGGCTGTAGCTGAACACGTCCGCAACGAGTCCATGCGACCCAGTGGCAGTGAGGCAAGCATCT
>SZWC01003177.1:107287-118337 GCA_023375785.1 Penium margaritaceum | reverse complement strand
CAAGAGGTCCAGCAAATGGAATGGAATCTCGACTCCAACATGCGTGCCATGATCCTTCTAATGGCGCTGCCGGAAAGCTGGGGGTCCTTGATCACCGTATTTGGCGGTTGGAAGGAGGCAGATCTGACGTACGAGGCTGTCGCCGAACACGTCCGCAACGAGTCCATGCGACGGAGTGGCGCTGAGGCAAACATCTCAGCCTATGCCTCTCGCTTTGGTGGACAAAGTGCAAGCTCTCGCTCCAGTCAAGGCAATAGCGGAAGCGGTGGTGGTGGAGGGAAAGGCAATGTTGGCGGGAAGAGTTCCAAGAAGCCCGGCAACTGTCACAACTGTGGCAAGGCTGGGCACTGGGCTAGGGACTGTCGTAGTCCCAAGAGAGAAGGCGGGAACAAAGGTGGAAAGGAGAAGAAAGAGCTCACAAAAATGATGGCTAGGGGGCTGCCCATGAAGGGTGCAGCGATCCTTAGGCCCGGGGCATTCGCCCTTGACTCGGGCACCAACCACCACTCACCAAAAGAGAAGGGTGGATTTGTCTCCATGGCCGAATCTGTCATGTGCATCAAGTGTGCAAACGGTGGCGTCGTCCAAGCCATGGACGAAGGGGACAAGGTGATCACGTTCAACGTGAATGGTGCGGAGAAGGCAGTCAACCTTCAAAAGGTGGTGTACATGCCCTCCTTTGCAGCCAACTTGCTGTCCGTGTCACAAATCACTGACAACAACATNTTCCAAGAGTCGACGGCCTCTACGTGCTTCAAACCAAAGTCACCAAGGCGTCGGATGAGGGACTCGCATGTGCCACCAAGACAGTGGCACCGGAGCTGAAGGATGCACCACCGGTGGCCGTTGCGGCCACCACATCAACCAAGGACACTGATGCTCAGCTGTGGCACCGGCGATTTGGCCACGTGGCTAACAGCACGCTGCAGAAGATGCAGGAGCAAGAGGTAGTCCGCGGAATGGAAGGGTGCACCATGAAGCATGGTGAAGGGTGTACATTGTGTGAACCATGCCTCCAAGCGAAGGCAAAGAAGAAACCGTTTGGGAGAGGAGGTCAATGAGCGGAGCACGTCTTGGAACTGATACACAGTGACGTATGTAGACCCTTCCGCACACTGTCTAACGGAGGAAGCAAGTACTTCCTGACCTTCATTGACGACCACAGCCGCAAGTTGTGGATCTACTTCCTCAAAGCAAAGGGAGAGGTCAAGGAGAAGCTCCTCGAGTTCGTCGCCATGGTGGAGCGGCAAACATCCAAGAAGGTGAAGGCGCTCGGAAGTGACAACGGGGGTGAGTACGAGGCATGCAAGCCTTGGCTCAAGCATCATGGCATCTGCCACGAGCAAACCACCCCTTACAACCCCAAAGCAATGGCGTTGCCGAGAGGATGAACCAGACCCTACTCGGCATGGTGCGAAGCATGCTCTTCGATGCCAAGCTCCCACCGTGCTTTTGGGCTGAAGCAGCAACAACGGCTTGTTACCTCTTGAACCTCACGCTAGCGACCGCCTTGAAAAAGCGTGGAAAGGAGCAGGACAAGCAGCTGAAGACCCCACAGGAAGCATGGTCGGGAAAGAAACCCAATGCATCTAATCTCAAGGTGTTCGGGTCAACTGCATGGGTGAAGATCCAGTCGAGAGAAGGTGGAGGCAAGCTCAATGCACGCTCCAAGAAGTGCATCATGGTTGGGTACGACACGTCACACAAAGCCTATCGGCTTTGGGACCAGGCAGCAGGCAAGCTCGTGTGGAGCCGCGACGTCGTGTTCGACGAACGCACCCTTGGAAAGGGAGAGCTGCTGGACCCGACCCTCACTCCCAAAGCGGGAGAGTGGATAGTGTTGCTTGAGTCCGGAGACCAAGCATCCGACAACTGGCTCGCTTTGCCAGCAGGTGGTGGGAAAGGGAGAGTGGCTGCGGAGGATGATGCAGCATCTGACATGGACGNAGATACCAAGGTGTCTGAGGCTTCCGAGTCTGACTTGGAGTCTGACGACTCTTCTGACGAAGACAACGATGACAAACCACCACCCGTGGAAGCACCAGCACCAAAGCAAGAAGCGGCACCACTACCCCGGCGCAGTTTGCGACCAAAGAGAGCACCTTTGCGGTATGAGGATGATTGGACCGGCCTTAGCTGGTTGTGCATGGCTTAGGGAGAGCCATCCACAGTGGCGGAGGCCATGAATGGCCCAGATGCGGCCAAGTTGAAGGTGGCAGTGGATAGCGAGCTCACATCCATTGCCGAGAACGGCACGTGGGTGCTGGTGGATAGACCCGACAAGGCCCATGTGGTGGGATCCAAGTGGGTCCTCCGAGTGAAGAAGAAGCAAGACGGCAGCATCGACAAGTTCAAGGCAAGGGTAATGGATAAGGGGTTCTCTCAATGCCCGGGCTCCGAGTACGATGAGACATTCGCTCCCGTCATGACCTTTGCCTCCATCCGCTCCCTCCTTGCCATTGCTGCCACAAAGAACTTGGAGATACACCAGATGGACGTCAGGACAGCTTTCCTTTATGGGAAGCTTGACACGGAAGTGCTGATGGAGGTGCCCGAAGGAGTTGAAGCTCCCAAGGGCAAGGTGTGCAAGTTGGTGAAAGCGCTCTACGGGCTCAAACAGGCCCCAAGGATGTGGTACAAAGAGATGGACGGTTTCATAACCGGCCTCTCCTTCGTGCATTGGCAGAATGACCTGAGCATGTAAGTGCGCGATGATGGGAGAGGGCTGATGCTGGTTGCGCTGTACGTGGATGATCAGATCATTTGCTCGTCTTCGGTCGAGCTGCTGGATGGGCTGAAATCTGACCTCAGCAAAAGGTTCAAGATGAAGGACATGGGTCCTCTTGAGTACTACCTCGGGATTGCCATCCACCGCCACCGAGTAGCAGGTACCATCGAACTCAACCAAACCAAATACATTGGTGAGGTACTGAAGCGCTACCACATGGAAGACTGCAAACCTGTCAGCACCCCAATGACGACCGACACAAAGCTGAAGGCCTCCATGTCGCCAAGCAACGAAGCAGAACAAAGGGAGATGCAAGACATCCCTTACCAGTCCGTCGTAGGTAGCATCATGTACGCCATGGTAGGGACTCGTCCGGACATCTGCTATGCTGTGGGACAAGTGAGCAGATTCGTGGCCANCCCTGGGCCACAACATTGGCAGGCAGTCAAGCGCATCTTACGCTACCTGCAGAAGACACGTCACATGGGCCTCGTCCTTGGAGGCCAAGAAGGAACAGACCCCTTTCGTCTGAAGTGCTACACCGACGCTGACTAGGGAGGAAATCTCGACGACAGGAAATCCACCTCTTGGTACGTGTGCATCTTGAATGGCGCTGCCATTTCATGGGCCAGTAGGAAGTAGGATTGTGTTTCCGTGTCCACGGCTGAGGCAGAGTACGTTGCTTTGTCTGAGGTGTGCAAGGAGACTCAATAGCCTTGCAGCCTGCTTGGCGAAATGACAGTGCCACAGAAGGACGCCACGGTCATACACGTGGACAACATGAGCGCCATCTCGATGGCTGAAGACGAGATCATCTCCCGGCGAACGAAGCACATCGACATACGTTACCACTACTCACGTGACCTGGTCATGAAGAATGTAGTGGACTTGCAGCACTACAAAACGAAGAGCATGCTTGCTGACTGCATGACCAAGCCGCTGGAGAGCGACTTGCATTATGCAGGCATTCGTGGATTCGGCATGAGGAGTGCGGCAGAGGAAGGGTGAGCTCTAAGGCATTGATGGCGCCAAGCAAGGGACAGATGGACAGAGGTGCAAGGGAGAGATTTGTTGAAATAGTATGCACCTTGTCCACTGCCTAGCTGGCTAGCTACACATACAGACAAGGCATGCACTGCTCTATGGAGTATGTCCCCTTGGTCTGTTCTGAGATGGGCCAAGAATGCACTGCCCATAAATGGGTATGTCCCCTGTGGCTCATCATAGGAACCATACCTTTTTGGCTTGGTTGATTAGGCACTGGAGTCTCAAACCAGAGGTCGCGGGTTCAAACCCCGCGACGGCCGCAGTTTTCTTTGTGGCCAAAACTGGGACAGGAAGCTTCTAGGAAGCTGACTAGAGCCTGCCTTGAGGATGACACTTGGCGGTCTAAGGACGCGCCAAGTAGGAATGTAGGTTGAGGTTGGCTCCAGTGGAGCCACTACAAGCAGAAGCTTTAGCAAAGCTCTTCAAGTATAAAAGCATGTACCTTGCATGCATCCATTTACAGTTCTTGCCTTTGAGACTCCTCATAGAGTGTCCAACCAAAGGTAGACACTAAAGACCAACATGCGGACTTCGTGAGGTTGCAAACCAAACGAACCTAAAGTGTGGATCCCTCGTTCGAGGGTGATATGTTATCTTGGTTGCAATACCAAGAGTGGTTGGCGGCCTCCCAAGTCGGGACCCGTTTTCTAGACCGTTGCTATCCGGCGCATTGACAGTTGGCAGGTGGAGATGAAGGTACACAATCGGATAAGGAAGGAGGAGAGGATGGAAGAGATATGATCAAAGAGGTCATCGAAAAACGAATAGCAGAAGCACGTTCAGTGACGACGATGTCACAAAACCACTACACCGTCTACCGCAAGCCGTGGATCTCGGCGATTATGCTTGCCAGAGGTCCAGCTAGGGTGTCTACCAACACCGGTAGATCCGTATGCTATGGAGGACACAGGCTCAGACGAGGTTGTAGCCAAGGTGTATGCCAGCCGGGAGGGCACATTCAACAGCGATGCCAATGATGACATCCATCACCACAGTAGTAATAGGCAAACGTGCATGGCGCCTACTCAGATGTCCGCGCACTCATCTCGTGCGCTGGACGATGGATAGGTACGGAGGGCACCTACTCCTGGTGGTAAAGACCAAGCCATGGGAAAGAATGAGGCTAGTAGGTACGATCACTCCTGGAGATCACATCGTCTGGGTCAATAAACATGACCAGACGGGACGAGCTGCACTATCACAGCACGCCCGGAGACTAGAATCTGACTAACTGTGGCCAGTAATGCTACTGCCAATAACATAGCAGAGACTGCTCCAAGACAAGAAGGGATGGCGGCTACAGGTGTGGCTGCTACTCAAAGCGGCAGACAACCGAGCCATTGGAGATGGTAAGATTCGAATCCGCCATCGATCCTACGGATTGAAGTGCGCGCACGAATCCATGGGCCCCAGGGAGACGTCGGTCTAGGACACGTCTCAAAGTGGAGATCTTGTTGAAAAAGTGCCCCTCCGCATGCCCAAGTGCGGCGCCGAGAGGCGCCGACGAGCCGCCAGAAAGTGGAAACGCCGCGCCGGCAGATCTGGCGACTCAAAGATTGCTCAAGTCCTAAAATGGAGGATTGCCCCTTAAATTTGACGAGTCGCTGAATCTGGTGGAAGTTGTTTCGCCGGAATCGGACAAGTAACAAGGGAGATATGACCTTCAAAAGTTGGGGTGTGCGCAACGGCTCTGGGAGCCTGCTGCGACTCGAAATCCGATCGATAAGCAACCGGACCGAGTAACAAAATTACCATCTGGAGAAATTGCTCCGTTAGGCCTGCCGAGACGTCCGGTGGATGATCCACCTGATCCGACAGATCATCCACCGGATCCAATAGTGCAGGTTGTTACTGAGGGACTTAGCCAAAAATCTGGCTCGGCGTCCGAAACTCAGTAGCACGTTTTGTTACTCGGGGACTTCGTCAAAATTCTGACTGCAGGTCCGCGGACAGGTTTCGAACCTCGTCACGCCCCATCACCAAACTCGACCCAAAAGTGGGAAGGGTGCGTGGAAACAGTGCAGGGGACCCCAACACCACGTGCAATGGGTTCTGCGCCTTGGGAAAGGCGCTTCGCACGTGAAGGAAGGCGCCACGGTGTGTGCGCGCCATAGAAGCGTTAGGCGTTTCTGTGGTGGGTGAGACCTGCGCTTCGGCAAGCATAACTTAGACTACGCTTGGCCAAATCGCGTACGGTTTGGTGCATTGGAGAGCTCATGACTAGCCCTATAAATGTTTTGATCATGTCCACGTACAAAAAATAACGCAAAATGACGTTATCCTCTTTGCAAAACTGACTGTCTCTAATCCTCTCCCACATAGCGTGAGGCGACCAGAAAGCTCACGCTTCATCTCCGAACTTGCCCAAACATGCCGTGCAAATGCTAGACGGCCAGAGCCACGTTGGAACAGAATTTCCAACAGATCTCTCCCAGCGCACAATCCGTTGTCGGCTGAGGAGGCAAAACCGCA
Organism: Penium margaritaceum; assembly: GCA_023375785.1. NCBI lineage: Eukaryota > Viridiplantae > Streptophyta > Zygnematophyceae > Desmidiales > Peniaceae > Penium > Penium margaritaceum. The sequence continues at coordinate 112,090 of SZWC01003177.1, read as the reverse complement.
AGCGCTTGGGCAGCCGACGCACTATGTAGTCGTTGCAACTCCGCGCGATACAGCTATTGCTGCTATGAAAGCTGATGCTGCTGCTGCGGTAGTAGTTGGACGATTCCCTTTTTTAGTCGTTATTCTCTAGCCCTCAGCCCCCTTTTTGTGCTACTTTATTTTTCTTTTGCCCTCACCCTCCACCCCCCTTTTTTCTCCCATTCTCTCATTCGCTCGCCTTAAGCCCTCACTTTTTTTTCCTCTTTTTCTTCTTTTTGTAGGCGTACCCCTTTTTGTACTTTTTTTCACTCGTACCTCCTTTTCTTGACTGCCCCAAAGCTGGGGCAGCAAAGAAAATAGGGGGAGAAAGGGAGGGGGGGTTTCCGGCTTGTCCGGCCCTCCCTTGCGGTCACAACTTGCTTGCTCGCTCGTTGAGCGAGTGAGTGAGCGAGTGGCAGACAAGAGGGGGGGGGGGGGAGTTGGCCCCCCTCTGCTGTCGGCCCCTCTGCCGGTCGGTCATCGGGGCCGACAGGCCCCTCCAAGGGGCCCCTGGGAGGGGCTCAACAGGGCCCTCCAAGGGCCCCATCGAAAGGAGCGGAAGGGGGCGAAAGGGGCCCACGCCCCCCCCCCCCTTGGAGAGCCCCCCCTGATGGGGGTCGAGGGGGTCCCTAAGAGGGGGTGGGGGCCCTCATAGGAGGGCTGCGATGCCCTACTATAGCAGCAGATGCAGCGGCGGGTGCAGCTGCTACGGTTGCTGCTGCTACTGGTGCTACTTCCGCCGCTACAGCTGCTGTTTCCGCCGCTGCTGCTGCTACTCTACGCAACACTTGCTGTTGCTACTCCTTGATGCTGCTGCCGTTGCTGTTGCTGTTGCTTTCACTACTGCTTCTGCTGTTGCTAAACTGCGTAGCGGCTACTGCTGATGCTTGCTGCTGCCGCGGCTGCCGCTTGCTCCCGCCGCCGCTGCTGCTTGCTGCTGCATGCTGCTGCTGCCACCGCCGCTGATGCAATGGCTGCTGCTGCTACTGCTATATGCTACTGCTAGTGACACCGCTGCTGCACCGGTTGATGTGTGCATTTGCTGTTCATGTTGCTGCTGCTCCGCAAAGCGGATCCTGCTACTGTTGTTGCTGCCGCCTGAATGCTAGTGCTGGACGCAGTCGCTAATGCTATTGTGCACGGCTCATCGCCTTTCTGGTGTTCCCATACAGTCGTTTTGCACTCCCTCACGCTGTTGCCGGCGTGGGGCCATGTGGCGCGTTCTCTTTGTGTTCTGCCCACTACTGTTGCTTCTGCGGCTCACACGCCCCTTGTGCTCTGATACCAAATTAGAGTTCTTTTAGGGCATGCAGGCCTATGAAAAAATGAACATGAGCTCTGTGTGTGAGTGAGATGCAAGACGGCAAGAATTTGGCTAAGTCTGGAACACTGAATGTAAAAGAACTAAGAGATTTTACAAATGAGCCCCTAGCGGGCTTACATAGGGGCGCCGGGAGCTAGCCGCACCGGGCCATGTCACCCGTGCTGAACCCAAATGAGTTAACAGGGAGAACACGTTGTATACACCATGAAAGCAACAAAGGTGGTCTCCTGGAGGCACCGGAACAGCTCTCCGAGTGCCCGGGTCTCGACCATTGAGAAAACATGAGCAGTGCCAAAAAATCTCGGAATCAACGTCCAGACATCACAGACGGCGTTCCAAACATCGGAAGCCCCACAACAGCCATCGGGTCTCCTCGTCGCACCAGTACAGTCCACCGGGTGCGCGGGTCTGAACCCACCGAGAAAACTCTCCTACTTCTTGACAAGCCCACATGGCTGCCGGAACGCACCGACCGCGTCTGGCCGGCGTTGTCGTAGGTGCTAGAGAAGTCTCGGTGCAGTCCGGAGGCCTGTTGTGTCGTCACGCCCTCTACTACCATATACCCCGAATGTGGGCTTATCGGTAAACTAGCGGTGTCGGTCGTGACGGGTGGAAGCCACACAAACCAACAGCAGGGGGTGGTGTGCGAGTGACTGCTGTGGTGCTGTAGTGCTGGCATGCTTGCGCAAAGCTCCGCGCACGATGCACAGGAACTCTGTGCCGCTTGATGCCACGCAAAGAGCCAAGATCGTGCCTCTGCGGCTGGTCGGAGGCATGCCAGCAAGGGGTGTTGCTGCTGCTGCAGCGGCTACCGCACATGCTATTGCGTCTTTTGCTGTCGCGGCTGCCTCAGCTGCCTCTGCTGCCTGTGCAGCCTCTCTTCCTACCTCTGCTGCCTCAGCTGCTGTTGCTACCGCACGGCGGGCACGGATGCGGGGCTGTTAGGCTCGGCGGCGCCAGGGTCGTCCTCTGCCACCGCTTTAGTGGCGGCATAGGCGACTGGCTGCAACAAGTCAAAGGCAACTTGCGCTGGTACAAACGGGACGGGCATCGCATGCAGGATCGCGCCATCTGCGCGTTCAGTGGGCAAGCTCAGGAGCTCGTCAAGAGCAACCTCGCATGAGTTTGGCGAGGGCTCGTGAACCGCGCAGGAGGGATGGGACTGGCAAGAAAAGAGGGTGGCGAGTGCCCAGTGGAGTCCTCGGAGCCGCTGGAGACGCCGATGGGTTGACGCGCAATGAACTCCAAGTAAGTGTCTTCATACGGCTTGAGGAGGTGCATAACAACCCGCAGCACTTCCTGCGGGTCCACATCACCCCCTCACCGTTGTATGTGTTGTGGAACTTGGTAAGGTTGTACCGCGGGTTGAGAAAGGTGGCCAGGTACTAGATGTTGCCTGAGTGTGTGTAGTACGTGACAACATAGTGGGCGGCGTTGGCAAACCTTGGAGCGAGCTTGCGCTGAACGGCGAGAAGCTCCGGGTTGCGCTGGCTGCTGGCGACTTCGTCGGCGGATGAGAGAGTTGCGGTGGCATCCTTGACAGCGGAGTTGCAGGACTCAGAGTGTTCCAGGAGGCTATCGAGCAATTCGTTGTACAGGTGCACGTTGAGGCCGTGCGGCGGGTACTTCTCAACACTCATGTCCTCTGTCATGTTTTTGAACGGAGAGAGAATTTGGATGATGCACGCGATGGTGGTCCACTGTGCTCCAGAGAGGTGGAGACGCCCCTCGTTCTGCTGCGTGAGCCACGCCTCCAAACTCTCCTGCTGGTCATAGGCCGTCTGTAGCATGCCGATTGTCGAATTCCATCTGGTCCGCGAGTCCAGGTTGAACTTGCGGTAGGCGTCAGCTTGCTGGTCCAAAAAAATTTTCTTGGTTCGATGCTTCACGCTGCGGGCTGCAGCCAATGTAAACTGCGATGTCGCGGATCATCTGGACAATGTTGTCGACTTCAGCGCACGCCAAAACTTGGTTGATGCCAAGGTGGAGAACATGGCGGAAGCACCGCACGAAATGGTCCCCACGAAAGTCAGGGCACTCGCGCGTAAGGTGGTGCTCAACCATGGCAACATTTGTGGAGGCATTGTCCATTGTCACGCAGAACACCTGATCCCATAGGCCCCATGAGGTGACAACGTCACGGAACACAGTGAACAGGGCATAGGCATGGTGGCGTCTGCGTAAAGGCTTGAAGCCCATGAGTTTGACGAGAACCTTGCCGTTGCGGACGCCATGTGCTGTGATGGCGGAGAAAGACACGTTGGCAACGGATGACCACCCGTCCATGGCGAATGAGAGCCGGCTTTTGCGTTCGTGGAGCATGCAACGATCAAATGTCTCATACCACCTGTGGTTGTCATGTATCTGGCAGGGGATGGTCTGCTGCAAAGGAAGCACCGCAAAAGGGTTGTCGATGAGGAAGGCCTCCGCCAGCCACTCTGCTTTGATGATGGCAAAGGCCAGATCCTTCTCGATGACAGACTTCCAGATGGCTTCCTTGAACTTCTCGATGTCCCATTGGTTGACGACGAGGCGATGGTTGGGAGCCACTGCCATAGCAACTCGGACACGCTGTGTAGCCATGCCAGCATTGACCAACCTCTGAGCCACCGGACGGTGGCTTGAAGTGAGGTGGTTCCACATCGACAACGTGTTCCCGCCACAAACGGACACCATGGACTGGACGTTTTTGTAATGGCAAAGGCAAGACATGGCGCAGTTACGGTTGCCGCACACCCAATCGTAGTACTGCCAGCAGCCAGCTCTCGGACGAAGACTGCTCACGGGGTCCGCCGGTGCCTCCATCACGCATCCAATGACCAGCGGACTGCGAATGGTCTACTTGCGAGCGAAAAGTGCCATCAAGATAGCATTGGCCATTGCAGCGAACCTGCATGCGAGAACTGGCCGTTAGTACATGTCCGAAGCATGAGTGGAGGGAAATGACAGCGAGAGCGAGAGACTAAAGAGTCTCATGTGGACGACTTACCGAGGGGCAAAAACTCGGGTAGGCGTGATAAATTGATTGAATCGACGTGGAGTGAATGCATTTTGACACATTTGAAAAATGCGAGGTGGCATGCCTGCTGTGACAGCCACGTGGTTTGCTTTGGCGCGTGCGTGCACTGCTGGAACAGCTGCTCAAATTTCGTGCAACGCCACTTGTCCCCCCTAGGCCACGTCCGCTCTCAATGCGGATGTGTACCAGCCAAAGATATCTAGCCCATGCACGGTGCAGATTCGTGCGGAGAAAGCATCTCCTCATTGCTTAAACGGCGCATGTTCAACCTCCACAGTGGACAGATATCTGCATGTCTGCGGCAATCGATGGCTGCATATCAGGAGTCTTGGATGGGGGTAGCGAGGCGTTCTAGTGCCCGTGTTTGAAGCATCAAACTTGACGTTTAGTGCTATGCAACCCCACAAAGATGAGCCTGTTCTATGTAGCCATTTTCCAATAA
>SZWC01003177.1:59152-90305 GCA_023375785.1 Penium margaritaceum | reverse complement strand
CACCTGGTACCAAGTGGCACATGTTGCAAGTTTGTTTCATCCAATGCCTGAAGTGCATGAGCCACCTGGCACCACCTGGTAAACATATCATGCATGCATATTGCACAAACCCTCCATGTCCACAGAAGCCTTTGATGGTGAAAAAAATTTGAAAGAAACAACTTTAAGGGTCGAAATGGTTCTTCGGCAGAAATCGCGTTTACTCAAAATGCAGTTGATTGCGGGACCAAAATTGGGCCCCTGGTGGTCTTCTAGTGCCCCTAACACCCAACAACCACAACGTCGTTACAACGTTGTACATCGTTGTACCGTTGCCGTTGTAACCCCCTTACAACAAGGTCAACACTGGCAAACACCAGCCCCAAAATTCCGTCGATAACTTGGGAGCTGCTGGGTGTATTGGTGCATAGTAAAGGAAGCAGGAGCGTTCTAAGAATCCTCCTCAAATTTGAAACTTCATTGGCTGGTTCTGCGGATGACAAGGGATACCAGACTTGTTGGAAGATTAAAGCATTTCTGGATTGCGGTGCTTCGTACTCATTTTTCATTGACGAGCGCGCAAAAAGGCTGGGGCTTGCATGGCTACCTGGGAAGCCAACGAAGGCCAAGTTGGTGCAAGGGGAGGTGGAGTGCGGAATGCCTTTAAAGCCTTTGAGGGTCCGTTTGGACAAGCTGTTGTGTGAGGTAAACTTTTGCACATGCCGGATGGATTTCTATGATGCCATTTTGGTACGCGACTGGCTTCAACGGTGAAATCCTGATGTGGGTTGGGTATGTAGCCAGGTGAAAGTGAAGAAATGCGGATTGTAGATCATTTTTCCATTATGGGCTCAAGAGGACTCTAAGGCAAGCAGGGTGCCGTAGTTGAGTTACGTGCAGCTGGAGCGCTGTCAGCACAAGGGGGACCAAGTGTACCTCGTGTGGGTGTGGCAGCAGGAAGCACCTAAAGAGGTGGAAGTATTGGCAACAGAGGCAATGCAACAAGAGGGATAGTAGTAGAAAGCACCAGCAGTGTATCTGTCGGAAGGCATTAAGGGAGTGATGGACAGCTGCAGTTATGTGTTTCTTGCTGAGCTACCAAAGGATTTACCACCAAAGAGGGAAATTGACCAAAACACTGAGCTGGATCCCGCAGTAGCTCCAATGGTGCGGGCTAAGCGCATGAGCGATAATGAGCTGGGTGAGTTGAAGAAGCAAGTGGAGGAGCTGAAAAATCAGGGGTTCATCAGACCGTCAGTGTCACCCTACGCTGCACCGGTTCTCTTTATGAAGAAAAAGACGAGGGAGCTGCGGATGTAAGTGGACTATGGCGTATTGAAGAATGTAACGATTAAGGACCGGTACCCTCAGCCAAGGGTCAAGGAGCTCTTTGACCAGCTGAGGGGACCGCAGTACTTCAACAAGATTGACCTACGCTCAGGGTACCATCAGATCTGAATCACGGTGCAGGATGTGGAGAAGACAACGTTTAGGACGTCGTACGGATATTTTGTGTACCTCGTCATGCCGTTTGGGTTGACCAATGCTCCTACAACATTCATGAGCCTCAAGAACAAGATATTCCACCCTCACTTGGACCAGTTTGTGGTGGTATTCCTTGATAACATCCTCATCTATTCCCAAACTTTGGAAGAGCATCACCGACATCTTTGACTGGTGTTCTACATTCTTTGGAGGGAGAAGTTGTTTCCAATTTTTTTAAGTGTGAGTTCAAGAAGAGGAATTTGGAGTTCCTTTAACACATCGTAATAAAAAAGGGTCTCTACATGGATCCAAAGAAGGTGAAAGTAGTGAAGTAGTGGCCAACACCAAAGTGTGTGCATGACATCCAGGTCTTCCTTGGGTTTGTCAGTTACTACCCAAGATTTGTCCAGGAATACATAGAGAAGGGTGCGCTATTGACCCAGCTGTTGAGAAGGGATCACAGGCAAACACAAAGACACAAAGAATCCAGGATTTGTGTGCGGATCGTGTGCCAAGAGGACCGGCGGGATGAGTGACCGCATCCGCGGTCTCTTTGCCTGCAACAACCCAAGCATGGCCAAGTGCCCTCACCCGCCACCACTCTGTCGCGACATTTTTGGCTTGGAGCGGTACCGCCCTCCTCCTGCTGGATGGCAGCCACACATCGTCAGCCTCTACAAGGGAGAGGGACAGGAATGGGGTACGAAGGACAAGCCAGTTCACCGGCTGAAAGTTTGGGAGAAGAAGGAGCAGGAGGCCAAGGCTGCACTTGCTGGCGTGACCCTGGTGTTGGATAGCGACGAGGAGGAAGCCGGGGAGAAGCGGCAATGGCAGCCCACTTCAACCAAACTGGAGGGTGAAGCTCCCGTCATCGACATCAACCGAGCAGCCTCCTTCCGACAATCTACAATGGTAGAGCACACAGACCGGTCGAACAATGAGTGTTGCCAGCTGGACATTGTGAAGTTGATGGCTATCTCTGCCCTGCCCATATCTTTATGTCAGGAGGCGGTGTTGCTTGAGGTTGTGAAGGGTGCCAAGAAAACAACAGCTGGTTTCAGGCTTCCAAGCCGGTTCACTGTGGTGGGGGATCTTCTCCCAAAACTTGACGAGGAACTCGAGGAGTTGGATGCTCCTCTGAAGCAAGGATGGAGCACATATGGCTGCAGTTTAGCTGTTGATGAGTGGTCTGACCGACAGGTCAGGACAATCTACAACGGTATGTCGGTGAATGCCTTGCGGTTTGTGCATGGTTTATCCCGTGATACCAGTGGATTGACCAGGGATGCAGACCAAATTCAATCAATCATTGAGGCAGCTGTTGACATTGTGGGGAATGACAAGGCGGTCTCTGTCATATGCGACGATGCATCAGTGAAAAAAAAAGCTTTTTCAGACCTGAGGTTGAAGTACCCGTGACTGTTTTTCCAAGGGTGCTGTGCTCACAACATTGATCTCGTCATGAAGGACGTGGGGAAATCTGCATGGGGTGCAGGTGTGATTGGACAATGTGAAAAGGTTGTGGCTTTTTTCAGCAACAACGCCATGCCGCACACTTGGCTGAAGGAGAAGACTGACAGCAAAGTGCTGAAGAACCGTTGTGACATACGCTTTGCCTCCTTCTTCTCCATGGTGGAGAGACTACTGGAGCTGCGGAATGAACTAGAGACCTTTGTTGGACTGGACGTGTGGAAGCAGATTGGCTCACACAGAGATGCTAGCATTCGGTCGCGGAAGCGAGAGGTGAGGAGGATCATCAAACGTAAGGTCTTCTGGCTGCAGGCGCATCAGCTAAAAGAGTTTCTGCTGCCACTGACTGTTGGCCTGAGGGTGAGTGTGCACCCTGGAGGGTCCCTAGAAGTGGCTGGTTCACACCACCAACTGTTTTTGGAGAGACTGAAACTGTGGAGGCATCTGGTTCCAAGGATGGCAGAAAACGGGTGAGAGAGTGAGGCAATATTTTTGGCCTGAATTTACTGGGAATAAACACTTTATCAAAGATCACAAGCAGTTGCATTTTATAGCCATTGATCTAAGATTTCCAGAACACCAAAGCATGCCAGATTTGGAGCTTCCTAGCAGATTCTATGGCTTCTAGAGTGGCCCTTGGTAGGCTGTCCTTTTCCCACCTAGGAAGGCATCCCTTCCTTCTTCTACAAGTTTCTGCCCCTTCCTAGATTCCTCAGCTTGCTTCTAGTCGGAGGAAAGGTATCCAGAAGACCAAGACACCACTAGATGCCTTGTAGAACAAGTCACCCCTTCTAGAGGGTGTGGCACCTTCCTGGAACCTCACCTGGCCTTCTAAAACTTTAAGGAGGAATTCAAGAGTTTGAGTTGGCTTCCTGGCATCTATTTTTCACCTTCCTCGAGGCAGGGTAGAAATTGATCTTGTAGAACTTGAACCCAAGCCCCTGCCTCTAGAGGTGGAAACCATTGACCACTAAGCCACCAAGGCTTGTCTTTTTGGTGCTCCTTTTTGGGTTCACTCTTGCCATGGTGAGGAGCATGTCTCCAACGCTGACAGTCGTTTTGAGGGTGGCGGACAAGCCAGGTGGTGGTTCCGGTGAGATTCATGAGGGGGTCCTGGATTGCACTGAGCATCTGAAGTCGCTGTCCATGAAAAAGGGAAGGAAGCCATGGCGGGTTGCGGAGAATCCTGTGAGTTTTGTGCTTGGCAGGCTCGAGGCTTGTTGGTCTAAGGACATGTCATGTCCTTTGTACGTTGGTGCTCTCCGTCTCCACCTGGAGCATTTTGGCAATGACCTTTCACAAGACAGCAACACCTTGCAAGCTTGGCATCTCTGGTGGAGGCATTGGTTCCTGATGACAAGCAGGATGATGTGATGAAGGAGATTGGGGCTTTCCAAAGAGCCCAAACCATAGTGGTGAGTGATCCGATGGTTACTCCCCGGAGGAACGCAAAGGCCATTGCTGCAGTGGCCAAGGTGCAATGTGGAACCATGACTCCTGTGGAGTGGCACGTGAACTACATGTGCCACTTGCCTGTTCTGCGGGATCTAGCGTTGAAAGTGCTTTCCCAGCCATCCTCATCCTTTGAGTGCAAACGTGTTTTTTCCACGCACAAGCTAATTCATACTGCCAGGTGCAACAGGTTGAAGGTGGAGACTCTGGAGCTACTGGTGCGGTGCAATGTGCGACTGCACAAGCACTATGTCTTGATGCACAAGCACTGCGCCCATAGACATCCCATTATCCAAGGCACATCTTGCATCTTCCAATCCGACCGTTGGATCAGCCCGAAACTTGGACAACTGACATTTTGACACCTGCTCTATCCATCGGTACGGTCAGATTGACAATCTGAATAACCATCATCAGAAAACCCCAGGGGAATTATCCTTGAACAAGGACAGTGCATGCCTGGTCTGTTGGACAGGACCCAGGGGACTTGCTCCACATGAGCAGTGCATGCCTGGTCCGTCCACTACTTGCCAATTCTGGAGACTAGTGGCCAAAGGGCATTCATATGACAGCGGTGGACCCCGGACACTTGACGTGGTCAACTAAGACAACGCTTCTTCCAGTGGTGTGTGCACCAACGCGACACCACTCATTTCTGGCAAGATTATGCGGCAACGTCTGACGCACACAACAGGTTGCCCGAGCACAATCCCTCCATTGCATGAAAGCACAAGATACAAGACGGACAGTTGATCTGGATGATCGACAGTCCGTCATCATGTGACGGGCTGTCACATGATGACGGACATGATGCACTTCTCGCACTAAGCATTCGGTGCAAGTTGGGCATCGGGTACAGGTGCAAGTAGCTTAACAAAGCAAGTTAGGAGAGCAGTAGGCGAGGGCCAGAGTAGGTCATCAAGATGATATGAATACCCTGTACATTTCTCATTGGAATGAACCTGTTTTTTTCCAGCTCTGGCTTCCAGACTATCTCTGAGTCTATCATTCCGCTGCGACTCTGCTCTCAACACATAAAAGATAAATCTCCTCAGAGCACACCCTCTCAGAGGGACCAAGTGTATCTTGTCTGAATGCAGCACAAGGAAGCAGCCAAAGAGGTGGAAGTGCTGGTAGTAGAGGTGAAGCAACAAGAGGGAGAGTAGTAGGAAGCACCAACAATGGACCTATCGGAAGGCATTAACAACTATGGTGATGTGTTCCTTGTTGAGGTGCCAAAGGGTTTACCATTGAAGCGGGACATCTACCATATCAAGCTCGTCCTAGGAGCAAATCCAATGGAGCGCGCAATGCATTGTTTGAGGGGTAATGCACTCAGCTCAGTGAGTGCACTGAGCTGAAGAAGCAGTTGGAGGAGCTGACGTTGCACAAGTTCATCTGACCGTCGGTGTCATCCTACACTACACCCATCCTCTGTGAAGAAAACGATAAGGAAACTGCAAATGTGCATGCACTACTGTGTACTGAACAACGTAACGATCGAGATCTAGTACCCATTACCAAGGGTCAATGAGACATTTGACGAATTGAGGAGAGCAAAGTACTTAAGCAATATTGACATGCGCTTTGGGTACCATCAAATCTGGATTGTGGTGTAGGATGTAGAGAAGATGGCATTTTGTACACAGCAGGGCCAATTCAAGTACCTCATCATGTTGTTCAGGTTGACAAATGCTCCTACAATACTCATGAGTCTCATAAACGTGATCTTCCACCCTCACTTGGACCAGTTTGAGGTGGTGTTCCTAAACGATATCCTCACATACTTTTAAACTCTGACAGAGCATAGGTAACATCTTTGGCAGATATTGGACATCCTTCAAAGAGATAAACATGTAAAGCTCTCCAAGTGTGAGTTGGAAAAGAGAAAGGTGGAGTTCCTTGGGTACATTGTGAGTGCAAAATGTCCCCACATGAATGCAAAGAGAGTGGAACCAGTGAAACAGTGGCCGGCACCACAATCTATACATGACATCTAGGTCTTCGTGGGGTTTGTCAGCTACTATAAGAAGTTCATCCAAGGGTGCGTAGAGAAGGGTGCAGCACTGCTAGGGAATGATCACATGTGAGAATGAGGCAAGAAGGTGCAGAAGAGCTTTGAAGAGCTCAATTACAAAATGTGTGATACTCCGGTCATAGTCCATGCTCATTCATCCAAGCAGAACGTCATTTTGATAGACGCAAACGACTATGCCATTGGTGCAAAGCTAATCCAAGATTGCAAGAACGGGTCACAACCGATTGTGTACGCATCTTGCAAGCTGCTAGGTATGGAGCTGAACTACGCAATCCATGAGAAGGAGATGCTATATTTGATCCATGTGTTCAAGAACAAGAGGTACTACCTCGAGTCCTTGTTGAAAGTTTGCCCCTCTGCATGCCCAAGTACAATGCCGGGATACGCCAACAAGCCACCAAAGAGAGGAAAATCCTCAAAGATTGGTTGTCGAGATCTTAAAATGGAGGATCCCCCCTTGAATTTGACGAGTTGCTAAATCTGGTAGAAGTTTTTTTACCAGAATTGGACAGGTAACATGAGAGATATGAGCTTCTAAAGTTGAGGTGTGCATGGAGGCTCTAAGAGCCGGCCAAGTCTGGACTGGTGGCAAAAGATTGACCATAACGAGAAACAAATGTCTTTCTGTGTATTTAGCCTCAGAAGATTCCTGAGGCATCCCATGGATAAGATCCACCGGAACCAGTAGTACAGGTTGTTACTGAGGGACTTGGCCAATATCCTGGCTCGGAGTTCGGAACTCAGTAGTACGTTTTGTTACTCAGGGACAGTCAAGATTCCGACTCTAAGACCGCGGGCAAGTTTCAAATCTTGTCACATCCCATCATCAAACTTAACCCAAAAGTGGCCAAGGTGCATCGAAGAAGTGCAGGGGACCCCTCCATCATGTGCAAAGGGATGTGCGCCTTGGGGAGGGTGCTTTGCATGTGAAGAAAGGCGCCACAACATGAGTGCATTATGCAGACGTTAGACATTTTTTGGTAGGTGAGACATGCGCTTCCACAAGCGTAACTTGGGCTACGCTTGGCCAAATTGTGCACGGTTTGGTGCATTAGAGAGCTTATGACTAGCCTTATAAATGCTTAGGTCATTTGTATGTACAAAGGTTATCCCAAAACACCGTTAGTCACTTCACAAAACTGACTTAATTTGAACTCCTGCTCACACAGCCTTAGGCAACCAGAAATCACACGTTCAGTCTCAGATTGGCCCAAAATGAAAGACGTGAACCATTAGAGAAGGTCAAACCACATTCGGGACTACACCACACATGTTTCTTGACAAAGAGTCATGGGACCACATTGAGCCTGTCCAAGACGTTTATGTCCTTCGCAGCGCACCGGATTGTCAACTTGGACAACGTTGTTGTGAAACAATGAGATCATGTCTGAGTAGACGGTGCACAAATGGCGTAGAAGGAGGCGCAACCCATCCAAGATAATGTGCACGGCCTAGGCTTTGGGCTCTGGAGGTGGCAGTTTGAGCTACATAGGGGACTGTTGGGGTCATGTTGGGAACGGAGGTGCTCGCAGAGACAATGTTTGCGGACGGGGAGAAATAGGCCTCAAAAAGAAGAATATGGAGGCGCAAATGCTCCTAGTGTCCGGGACTGCCGAGTCATAGTGGGGCTACTTCCAAGGCTGCAAGCTGGCCGCTGTAGCTTGGAAAAAACTATGTACCATCCACCAATCCAAGTCTCTTGTGAACAACATCTTTGTAATGAAGCCGCTCCTCAGTGTAAGAATCGAGGAGGGAGATGATGTCATCTCTACCATGCTGCAAATTGAGTCCCTTACCTCACAATGCAACAATGTGGGGTGGAAAAATGGCACACACCTACAAGAAATGGCCCTCCTCATGGCCCTTCCTGACAGTTTGGATCCACTCATCACTATCCTCAGAGGATGGTTGGAGAACAAGCTCACCTATAGCACAGTCGCAGAGTACACCCATAACAAGGTACAACAAAGGAGCTGTGGAGAGGCTTCATCTTCCTCATCAGCCCTCATCACCAAAATACGTGGTGGCAGACACATCGACAAAGGAAGCCACAAAAAGGGCGGTAGACAAAAGGACGCCAAGAAAGGTGTGTGCCGCAACTGTGGTAAGGAGGGCCATTGGGCCTGTGAGTGCCCGGAGGAGGTTCAGGCTAGCGAAAAAACACCAAAGGCAAGTCGCCCATCAACGGCAACAAGAACCACTTTCTCAAGAACGCCAATAGGCGATGCCTGGATTCCAGGGCCAAGGAGCACACCCAGGTCAAGAAGGTGGGGTTTGTCAGCTACGACCAAAGGCTTAAGTCAAGCCAGCGGCCGGCCAATATGATGTGGAGGTGGAATCAGTGGTGGGTGGTATGAAGAAGTTGTACACAATCCGTGCTATGAAGCACGTCCCGGACCTGGCTGAAACTCTGCGTATCAATTGCTTGACGGATAAGGGATATGAGGTGTTCTTCTATAGCAAAGGCATAGTGATACGCAATGATGCTGGCAGCGAGATCGTATGAGAGGAAACGCAAGAGAGTGGTCTCTACATCGTGGAGACTAAGGTGATCTCTATGGCATTGGATGGAACAGATAAGCAAGCGTGTGCTGTCAACATGGCCAAGGGAGGAGGCGGTGATCTGGAGTTCTGGCACTGATGGTTGGGGCATGCAATACCCGCAACAATTAAGGAGATGGTGAAGCGCGACATGGTGCGCAGCCTTGTCATCAACTGTGTAGTAGATGCAAAACTAGATACAGCAGTGAACAAGAAGTGCGAGTCTTTCAAGGCTCACACAAAGGCGTTGCGCAAGCCATTCAACAAGAACGCGGCTAAAGCAAAGGACCTGCTGGAGGTCGTGCACAGTGATGTGTGTGGACCATTCCAAACTCCGTTAAAGCATCAGCTTGAGACACTTTGTACCCTTTACAGATAACTACAAGAGAAAACTCTTTGTGTACTTCATGAAACAGAAAGGCGAGTTCCTAGATTGGCTGGAGTATGACGCAGCGGTGGACGTAGAGTAGCTAGAAGGTCAGAGCTCTATGCAATATCAATGGTGGGGAGTACGTGGGCTGCAATGAGTGGATGAAGCAACAGGAAATTCAGTGGAAACGCACTACGCAGTACTTGCCACAGTCAAATTGAGTGGCAAAGTGGGCAAACCAGATGCAACTAAACATGGTGCAAACCATGCCTGTGGATGCGGGATTCCCGCGAGGGATGTGGGAAAAGGCTGTGCACAAAGCGAGCTACACCATTGAATTTACCTCCACAGTGATGCTGAAGGGTAAGGGTGGCTCGAAGATGCTGCAAGAGGTTTGGAACGGATGCAAGCCAAAAATGGCACACCTGAAGGTGTTTGGGTGCCAGGAACATACTATGGTGCAGGCGGTGCAGCGGCGTGACAGAAATCTGGAACCACGGGTGAATTCGTGCTTGATCCTTGGCTACAAGAGCGCGTAAAAGGCATATTGGCTTTGGGACCTGCACACTCAAGAGATCATTCACAACTTTGATGTTGAGTTTGAAAAGCAGCACAGCTTCAGCAGTAAGATCAACAACATGAGCGTTGGGAACACTCCAACACAGGAGGAGTGGTTCTAGATCCTTGACTATGAGAAGGATCCAGTGGATGCAGAGGTCAAGGATGCGGCTTCAGAGCATGAAAATGTAGGAGAAGCAGCCAATGCGGAGGACTCCGACGATGATGCAGCTTGGCTGGAGATCGGGCGCAATGATCCATCGGAGGAGGCACTACGTGTGCCAAAGCGTGCACTCTCGGTGGAGTTTGCATTGGGAATCAAAGGAAAATTCTCCAAATGCGCCACCCATCCGGTCAATGTTGTTCCAGAACAAGAAAGACCTTTGGGGAGCTATCCAGTCGATGTTTCACCGGAGAGAGCGGAGTCGGAAGGATCATAGTAGAGAATCGAGGCATTACCAAAACTGCCGCATCGCAACAGGAGGTAGCAGAGAGCATGGAAGCGTTTTGACGTAGGAAGCGGTTGATGGATTGGCATCAACAATTGGCTGAAACAATTCTATTGATGCTGGTACCAATAGATGGACGGCTTCATGGCACAACTTGGCTTCAAGTGCTATGAGACAGATCAGAGTGTGTACGTGTGGCACGGTAACAAGCAACATCAAATTGTTGCACTCTAGGTGGAGAATCTGATCTTGTGCTCCTCAGATCTGCCGGGCCTACAACAGCTAAAAGAGCAGCTGAGCAGCAGATTCCGGAGGTCGGACATGGAGGAGCTGGAGGTCTACCATAGGGTACGCATTACGCAGAACAGGAGGGCATGCAGGCTTGAGCTAGGGTAGGCCAAACACGTGGCCGAGGTGCTGAAGAAGTACGGCATGTAGGACTGCAAAACACTGTGAAGTCCTGTCTCCATGACCTGTGAACTAAATACGGCAATGACGCCATTGTGGCAACTTGACCAGACTAGCCTATGTAATTGGCCATGGAAGCAGGTACGTGGCTGATCCAGAAACATACTGTTTACTATGCATTACTCAATAAATCCAATTTCCCTATCCATCTTTTGTTCCTTTGCCCGTACCTGTTTGCCATTCATGTTCCGCTTGGAGTAACACTTGGTGTCAGAGTGCAAAAATGGAGAAGGGGCAGCCAAAGAATTCAATCCTATGTGAAAACTCCCACAATTCCTGGGCACATCTCCAACATCTAGAAGCTCACACACTTTGCAATGATGATGATGAAAGGATGGAGCGCACTTGAAGACAGGGAGAAAAAATCAGGCAAATACTTCTATGATGGAGGGAAAACAACAAGCCATACAAGCTGCTGTGAAAGCAGTCCAAGTGGCAACACTGAAATTTATAATTGGCACAGGAACACAACTCTGATAGCCCATTGGGTTACACATATATTGGACTTGGAGAATACCTCGTCCACGCAGCTGCCAAGTAGGTGAACACTTGGCACAACGATAGGATTCTCCAAGTTTCAAGTGCGCACTGTTATCGACTTGTGCCAAATTCTATCGGAAGCTGACAGCTTCAATAAACATGTGCTCCTGCAACTCATAGTGGCAATGGAGGAGCTAAACAATCTATGTGCAAGGGAAGCAGTTCCTACCAAGAGAAACAGCCAGCTCTAAAGTGAGCCCCAAAGCCAACCAGCACTCTTTTAGCAGTTCAATGTTTCCTGAACAATAGGACCAACGGTGCAGATGTGACTGCCAAGTTCAGACATGTGCTTCACCACTTATGGGTTCAACAATGAGAAAAGTAAAATTGACCTTGTGGCCATCATGTTAAGTTGGTGGTTTCATCTAATGAAAATCCAACATCAGTAGGAAAGTGAAAGAAGGAGATAAACGGCTCACGTGATCACTCTCAAATGATTGACTGCAGGTTTTCCACCTCTTGAGCAAACCAATCTAGCACGAGAAGACAATAATGACTTCCCGCAAGCCTTTTTCACATGCTTTACAAAGCTAAACGGGAAGTCTGATGTACGATACAGGCTACAGGCTACAAAGACTACACAACAGTCCAGCATGGCAGGATACACATGCCATTTTGCAAAATCATCACTCACATTGAGATCTCCCCTGAAAAATCTTTTTTCACTACAACAATGACCCCAAATTCCACACCCTGTAAGAAACTTCCATATTCGGCATCTAGGACAACCTTCTATGAATAATCAGAGCAACTATCTTCATTAATAGCGCCAACTACACCTCTCGGATGCAAGAATCAAACGGCTAGCGACACCAAAACCACAATTCTTATTGTGACAGTGAAAACTCACTGTCAACGCATGCCTCCACTCTGATGAAGATCGACACCATCGATGAGCATGACCAAAAGTTGTACTGGATCCACCAAAAACCAGACCATACATTGCACAACTGTTGTGAGCATCCCCCCCCTCCCCCCATTCCATGGCAGGCCAAGGAGGGGGGGGGGGGGGGGGGGGGGATTTGCAGAGAATACCAAAGTCATTGAGAAATGGCACAGAGTGAGACCAAGCCAAAAATTCCCATCTGATTAAAGAATAACTGATCAACTGACCATCTCGGTTGCTCACAATGTCACATGACGGTTCCAAAGATCTCAAGGTTGGACAAGGGATATGAGGGTGAACAAGTGATACTACAGGTGCAGTCAAGGGGGTTGTAAAATTCATCAATTGGCACCATTTTTATGCGATCAAGGGGCCTCTCACATCTTTCTTGGCAACGACATGCCTCAGAAGCTGGGTTTGAAATCTGAACTGGGGGTTTTTTCAGGCAAAGTTTTCAATCGATGTATTCAGACTATTTGAGATTTCAAACCATTCAAATCAAGAAGCCGCATGATGTAAAAATCTAGAGAACTTGGCCCAAGAGCAACCAAAAACATGTTCTCAAACACGATTTCATGTACCAGCACAATCCACAGGAGGACAGGACCAGTGATGCAGACTACATCGATGTTAATGGCAACAAGGATAGATGTAGGGTGCCAAAGAGTGACCAAAGTGGGTTGCTCGATGAAAATCACAAGGAATAAGGGATGCATAGAGGACTTCTTCTTGGTTCTGTAGCAATTAATAGAACTTGATTCAGATTTTTTTTTAGGGAGCTATGGATTTTCAATGTTTGGGTGCAGTGGGTCCAGTTCAAATGACGGCTCCTGCTTTACCAGCACCAATGACGGCCATGATTATTGACCCAGGGAGGCTTGAAGCTGCCTTCAAGGTAGAAAGGCAGCAAGAGACCTTCATGGAACTACAAGAAAGGTCCCCACCAAGATGATTGGTTGTGCACATGGCAGGGATGGTAATTCTCTTGTGTGAGAGTGTGACTGTTGCTCATCTTGCTAGGCTAGGAGTGTGCGAGCAGGCGAACTTTGACTGAGTGGTTCTTCCAGCTCGATGTGCCAAATAAAGCGTACTGAGGCTTGGTAGAGATCTGTACTAATGCCAATTTTCATCCATGAGGCGGATCACCCATTTGCACTCTCTACACAACTTTACAACCTGCAACCTGCAACTTGTCTTTTACGTACAATTGGTCTTGCCTAGCGGCTCTTGGTGAGCGTGATCACCTCCCTGAGGGCTACCCGTTTCTTATCAGTGGTATCTGAGCTAGAACAAGGCCTTGCATCATCCTTGAGGTATCCCTTGCACGCTGGTGTGTGTGAGAGGCTGTTTGTGGGCCAACGTTGCGGTATACATGGCAACAATAGCTTCTGTTGTGGCTTGTGTCAGCATCGCCAAGTTCGACGGCAAGATCTTCTTCAACTGGAGCAAAAACATTAAGATGGTTCTGATGGAGAAGGGAATCTTGAGCCATATGAGTGAGGCCGACTCTGTTGAATCCTCCCTCCCCACTGCCAAAACCCGTACCCACCGCAAGAAGCAGGACCCTGACCTTGCCATCATTTACCTCCACCTCACCAAACTGCAGCAACTCCACGTCTATGGTATCCTCACTCCAAAAGAGGTTTGGAAAAATCTTGATTCCACCTATGCTTCCAATTCAATCCTCATGAGCATGCAGCTGCTTTGTCGTTTTCACAACGTGAAGATGGATGAATCGGACTCCATGATTGATTACCTCAACATGGTGAAAGCTTTGGCTAAGCGACTTGTTGCGATTGAGGACCCTGTCAAAGAATGCATTCTCATGCTGCCCATATGTCTGGCCTTCCTAGCAGCTACACTTCTTTCATTGTTGCCTTGGACCAGCTTGGCGACAGGATCTCACTCGATGACGTGGAGGAGAGCCTTCTGTTTGATGAGGAGCACCGCAAGGAGGGAGAAGGAGGAAGCGGACTGGACATAGCCCTCGTCACCAACATAATTCACGGGGGTGGTATTGCATAAAAAAATGGTAGTGAATGTGTAGGGAAGAAGAAGGGAGTGTACCACTACTGCAAGAAGCTGGGCCATTGGGCGCGTGAATACTGGAAGAAGAAGGCAGACCTTGCGACAAGGGTGGGAGCTGGGAAACAGTCCAACGCCTCCGCCAAAGCCACTGATTGGGAGAGTGGATTTGTGAGCACCATCCGTGTCCTACATGGCTCTTCCAACACCACCTTGTTCTACATCATCAACTTGAGAGCCACTCCTCACATGGCCTGTTGCTGGGAGTGGTTTTTGTCTACATTGCTAATGAACCTCACTGGGTGTGCATGGATGAAAGTAATGTGCACATGGCGGTGGGAGATTGTGAGACTGTCTTTCATTCTTCTGTCCAGGGGAAGAACGTGGAACTTTGTGTGGATGGGGTGCTCTATGTTCCGGGG
The DNA here is from genome assembly GCA_023375785.1 of Penium margaritaceum. NCBI lineage: Eukaryota > Viridiplantae > Streptophyta > Zygnematophyceae > Desmidiales > Peniaceae > Penium > Penium margaritaceum. The sequence continues at coordinate 75,622 of SZWC01003177.1, read as the reverse complement.
CTGGCAGCTAACCAAATCTCTGCTTCCTCTCTCATCTCCCAAAGCCTACAAGTCTGCTTTGAGAATGGTTGACGTACCATCTCAGCACATGCGGACCAGGTGCTTGCAAAGATAGACAAAGATGATGGCCTCTACCATCTTTTCATGGCATTGGAGAAGGGAGCTGCCTCAACGTCAGCTGCCAGAGTAGGAGACAAAGGCATTAGCCTTAGGCATCGCCGGCTTGGACACCTTGGCTTTGGTGCAATCATGTCAATGCAACAGATGGTGCGTGGCCTACAGCTGAAGGAGGTGAAGCAACCCATGTGTCAGATTACAAGAGCTTCATCAAAGGGAAGCAAGCCTGCTCTCCATTCTCTGGGGAGGGGAAGGCAGCAGCTGATCTTCTCTCTCTTGTGCACTCTAAAGTGTGTGGTCCCACATGCCATCACAGTCCTTGTCCAGCAAGCATTACATTTTCACGTTCATTGACGACACATCGAAGAAGATGTGGGTGTTCTTTCTGGCTGGGAAAGATGAATGTTTTGTTGCATTCAAGGCATAGGTGGCTGCTGCACATAGTGAGAGTTGCAGGCGTCGGAAGGTGCTTTGCACGTATAGTGGAGGCGAGTACGTCTCTAATAACTTCCATGACTTCCTCAAGAACTTCGGGATCCAACAAAAGGTGACACCACCTGCAACACTACACCTGAAAAGCGTGACTGAGCATTCCAGCCTCATGCTCATGGAGCGTGTCCGCAGCATGCTTAAGGACGCCGAGCTCCCACCAACATTGTGGGTGGAGTCATTCAACACTTTCGTGTACCTGAGAAACCAGAGCCCGATATGTGCCGTGCCTCTGATGATGCCGGAGAAGACGTGGACAGGACGCAAGCCAACTGTTATGCACCTAAAGGTGTTTGGGTGCGGTGCATTTCTTCATGTGCCTGCCGCTAACCGCAACAAGCTGTGCCTGCTGCTAACTGCAACAAGCTGGATGCCAAAGGTGTGAAGGCTGCGTTCCTTGGCTATGAAATCATGGGATACCACTTGTACAACCTCTCCACACGCAAAATCTTCCGCAACCATGTCGCGGCATTCAAGGAGGAAGTGAAGGGCTAGACATGGAGCCCTATGGAAGCAGCCACGTTTCCACCAGCTCTTGAGCCAGTAGGAGCCGAAGAGCCTGCAGCTGAAGAGGAGCATTCAAAAGGTAGTGGGGACAGGGCAGCAGAGGGAGCTGAAGAGGTGAAGCAGCCAGCAACCAGATCAGATGAAGAGGAGCGGCCAAGCAAGCAGCAGTAGCTATGGATGGTCCGGTGGAGCCGCTGCAGCGATTGGAGTACCTCACAAGCAAACAGAGACCACTAGAGGAGCTGCTGAACCTGTGCACTTTTCCATCTTTAGAGGGGTATTCTGACCTCAAGTTCCTCTTCCTCACCATCGCCGTCAACCCAATGAAATTCAGCAAAGCCATGCACAGTGATGATGAAGCAGATTTGTGTGCCGCAGAAGACGAGGAGTAAAAGGCACCCATGAAGAAGGAGGCCTGCACTCCATCTGTGCAATTTCTCTTGTGGCTGCCATGGACTGGGAGGTGCACCAGATGGATGTGACATGTGCATTTCTGAAAGGTGACCTTGAGGAGGATGAGTACATGGAGCAGCCAGAGGGGTATGTGGTGGAAGGGTAGGAGGACCATGTGTAGAAGCTTGTGGAGGCACTCTATGGCATGAAGTAAGCGTTGCGTGCATTGTACCACAAGATAAGTGAACAGCTTGCTGGCCTTGGTTTTGTACATAGCGAGGTAGATCATTTGGTCATGCAGCACACACAGGATGCAAGCCAGGTCATTATCCTTCTCTATGTTGATGACTTGCTTATTGCCTCTGAATCAAAGTCTCTCCTCAACAGTTCTATGTGGTCTGTTGAAGCCAAGTTTGACATGATGGACATGGGAGAGCTGAGCTAATACCTGGGTCTCCAGGTGAAGCGCCATCGGTAGCAACAGACCTTGGAGTTGTGGCAAAGTACTTATGTGAACGACATCGTCAAGTGCTTCAACACGGGAGGTGCATGGAAGGTGGCAACACCAATGGAAGTGGGAATGAAGATCAGCCTCACGCAGGCTCCTCATGGCAAGCAGCAGAGCAGCCACATAGATTTGATACCATACCAAGCAGTGTTCACAAGCCTCGTGTACGAAGCTGTCGGCAAGCGCCTCAACATCAGTGTAGCAGTAGGAGCAGTGAGCAAGTTCAGCGCCAACCCGGGTGTGCCACATTGGGAGGCATTCAAGCGCGTGCTGGGCTACCTCAACAATAGCAGGAGCATTAGCCCCACAATACAAGCTGCGTGAATGTATCTTAGAAGCAAGAGGTTTTAGTTTTTTCTTGACAAGGATTGAGGGTTAAAGATAAAAGAAAGGTTCAGGATTTCAGCCTTCAGAGAACATCTAACGCTTCACTTAAGAGTCTGATGAGATTTTTGACATCTCACATTTGACTCGGTGCCAGAGCCTTGTCACCATTGGAGATTCCTTTTCTCCCGGTACCCTGTGACCCATGGTGAGAGGGTATCAGGAGAAAGGGAACTCCGAATAGTACTCAATTACTCCGCAGATTCCTGTCTTCTCCATGTAGAAGTCTGCCCTCATGTCTTGAAGAAGACCTTCAATGAAGACCCAGGTGACTGTGGGAACGGATAGGTCATGCAGGACAAGAATTGTGACATCGGGAAGAGTTACAACGTGCCTCTGACGTGGAACTTCTAGCTGGGCAACTTGTGACTAAGGAAATTCACTGTCTTAGGGCCTAGAAGTGGACCAAAATGGTGGGACAAGGGTAGCTAGAGTGGACCTTGGGTGTGACTGTGGAAATTCCTTGCAATAGGGATGCTGGCGGGACGATTTCATTGGAGAAATCGTGTCCAAAGTAGGCCTCGTGTATGACTGCAAAACTCCATTTTCTTGGAATCCATGAGGGAGAGAAACCTGCCAAAAAGTCCAAGTGGCCATTGATTTTTTGTGTGGAATCGCATTGCCACAAGGATGATAGAGATACTGAGATTGCAAAAGAATGGTGTCCTTGGTAGGCACTACCTGTAGCTTCTGAATTATGTTATCAGAGGGGTGATGAGGGGGCCGGCAGTTTTTTCTGTGTGTGTTGAGAAACTTGTGTTTCAAGTGGAAATTGAGTTCAATTGTGGAGTAACATAGTAAAAAAAATGATAAGGACATTGAGGACTTGGAAAAAGGGTTGTTTGAGTGAAGACCTTTGTTGATACTTGGGTAATAGAGTGATGAACAGTGTGAAGTACTGGGTGTGTTGTCCTGCAACAAGTGCTACTACAGAACTGAGGAGGATGGGAATGAAGAGGAGGCCTTTTTTGGGGACAAGCACAGTTGATAAGATCCGTGCCAGTGGAAGCAGCCGGGTCCAGAGAGTGGTAAATGCTGCCTGAGAAGCACGAGACATGAACGTATGGACTTGCGGAAGAAGAACTATGTGTTCCCTTGCAGTGGTGTAAAATGGCACACAAAGATCAATTACATGAATGAGGCGGCCTTGGACCCAGCAGTGGTGGAAGTAGCCACGGCTCTTCAGTGGCGTTGTAAATTGCCTGGATGTGGCAGCAAATGCTGTGACAGCAACAGCTGCGACAACAATGGAGGTTGTAGATTGATCAGCAATTCCATCAGCAACAACAACAGTGTCATACACTCCAGGCAAAGCAAAGAATTGTAACAGTTTCAACAATGGCTACACTAGGTGTTGCAGATGTTGCTACTGTAATTGATACTGCAGGTGCTGCTGCAGGTGCTGTTCTTGTACGCGCTACTGATACAAGTGCTGCTGCTATGGGTGCTGCTGCTGTAGGAGCTGATGCTGCAGATGCAGGAGCAGTACTAGGTGCAGCTGCACGTACAGCCATAGGTTCAGCCAACGATGCAGGTGCAACTACTGGAGCATTTGCAGCAGGAATAAGTAGGATCCGTGAGCCAACCAGGGTTCTTACTTTGGGAAGAGCATATGGCAAGAGTACAATCCAGACATGGAGCCCAGCCACAACTCTGTGGAGGAGGATGCGTACAACCCAGAGATGAATCTGCTCAGAAATCCTGAAGAAGAGGGTGACGCACGTGATGATGATGAAGAAGGAGAGGAATACATAGATGGAGAAGATGAGGAGGGTCCTGGGCAATAGCTGACAAACACTCATGCTTGGGACAACATGGTGGAGGGGTGGGAAAACACCCCATCCGTTCTGCAAGATACACACTTTTAGCTTAGTTTTACCATGGACTTTTGTTGCTGTTACACACGTCAACCACTCGCCATGCACACTCTTTTTTTGTGTCATATGTGCAGGACAGTTCATCATATTCCAAAGCTGAGATCAGCAAATCATCACGGTGTTCGAGGAAGCTAGGGGACGATGGGACCCATGGATAAGGCCAGTTATGTGGCTCAGATTCCAGGGTGGTTGTTGAACAATCTATGCGTTGATGAAGTAGTTTTCAGATGCCATGAAATCTCTGTGCTTGCTGGCCATTCATGTTGCTGAATCACTTATGCATTGTAAAGCACACATTAACAAACTAAAAGCTGGAAGCGTGTGATGTTAGCATTAGCACTTGTAGCATGGGTACCATTTTTTTTTTACTGTAAAATAGAGCATGATGTGCCCTTACAGTAGTGCTTTTAGAATGGAACAGATTTTTCATCATTTTGAACCATGAACGTTGTTCACCTCAAGAATTGATGCAGTATGGAGTATGTTATACAACAATGACAGTTACAGTCCTCGAATGTGAAGCATTAGAGAGAGCAATGATGTGAGAGTACTGCCTGTGTGGCATGTTTGATTCCAAAGTCAGTTGACTGTAAAATTGATCACGCTGATATTGTTCATTAGAATTGTCCACGAGTGCCCACAATGTCAAACTTTCAAGGATGGCTTTATGCATACAGTGCCCGCATTTGGAGCAGGCTTGGACATGAACGATGATTCTAAGGTTCACAACATTTCCATGTCATTCCTGTGCAGTTAGAGCAAGGTGCCTTCATAACACACCCAGGGTTTTAGCTTGAGATTACTGAGCACACGACCCAGTGCATGTAATGGGTACCAGGTAAAGGATCTGGAGCAAAAAGGCAAAATCATCCACCTGAACATGGTGGATATGTCACCTGAATTTGTACCTGGGTATTGAGTGAATAGACCAAATACAACATAAAATCCACGGCTAGACCAAGTACACAACTTGTAACTGCTGCAAATTTAGTGACATGAGAATCATCAATGTCACCGGTTGATGGTGGAGACGTCCGTGACAGAAGAATTATCGATGTGACCAATTGATGGTGCAATATGTGACAATGAAATGAATACTGAGTGGCACGAAGTGGTTTGATAGTTTCTACTGGTACTGTTGAAACTGTTCCTGCACTACATGTAAGAAGACCACAAACAAGGGCCAATGATAACCCTCTGTATACATATTCGTGCGTATATGTCCTTGGGTGTGCAGTGCATGAGGACTTGGCAGTCGGTGGTGATCCACGTTGATAGCGAAGACACGCGCTCGCCAAGCCTGTCACGTGGCGGCGTTGCCCTCCTGTCTCACGCACTCCGCCGGCCGTCGACCCTTGCCTGCCCCAGCTAGCAGACCTAATTATGTCCTTGAGATTCATGTGGCATACTGTGCTCGCTGTGATGCGCGACCTAGATTAGATCCAAACTTGTATGTTTGTAGGTCTGTTTTAGGTTTCCTAACTTCTGACCTAGGGTGTGACTTCGCAGGTGCCATCACACCTTTTCCGGGTGCATAGGGCGATTTCGCCCTCGCACCCTGTCGAGCGGCGGCGAGCTTTGCTCATCGCCAATGGCTCAGACTCGACTAGCAAGTCTCAACTGTAATAAGGGGCTTCCTTGTTACTAAGGGACTTGTACTAAAAAAACTGTTTTGTTCCACTAGGGTTTGGAACCTACCGTGCTCCATACTTAACCAAACGAAGTGCCGTTGGTCCCATTGGATTCACAACAAGATTCTCATGGTATCAGAGCCCTCTTTTGGGCCTGAAAAGTGCAAGAACCGACCGTAGGAGCTGAAGAAGGGGGTGGCCGCCACTTGGACGCCACATTAGCTAGGGTCAGCGGGCTGTAAGAGGTCGACGAAGGCTATCTAAGGCGTCGATCTGGGCCTAATGGGGCGCACAAGCCCTAGCAAGGCCTCGTGCATGCTGAAGAAGCTTGGGACGGAGCTTCGCCGACGAAGGAAGGGCCCATGCCTCTCCAAGGATCTCCCAAGGTGCCCAAACCGCAACTCTAGGGGTGACCACAGGGTTTGGGGGAGCGGGATGACTCTTGCAGGGTCCCAGGACATCTTTGGAGGCTTCCCTATAGAGCTTCAGGATCTTGGCAGAAAACTGGGCCCAAAGTGGGCCTGGCGAATTGCTGCTGAAGTTTCCCTGGGCCTCCCTAGCACCAGCCGTGGCTAGGCAGACGACAGGAACCATTTTCCGAGCACCATGAGTGAGGTTGCTGGAGCAAATGGAGGTGACGGCAGCGCCGGCAATCCCGGAGGTAGCGGTCGTGGGGGCAACGCTCCTAACGGCACCCTTACCGCTGCCGCCATGGCGCAGTTGGGACTGGGCCAGAAGGAACTTTCTCCGCCGCAGCTGGGGACGAGGGACTATCTTGCATGGTGGGATATCTTCCTGTCATGGATGGCGGAACACGGATTGGAAGAACTCTACATCCGTCCGCCTCCAGACACAACAACAGACCTCATGCTACTGCGAGCTTCAGCGCTTAAACACGTGCATTGCCTGATTCGCAAGCCTACGCCCAACGCCATTTCCGCTTTGGCATCAGGGACGAGGATCCCTCCAATCCACGCATTGGTGCAGCACGACCGCATGAGGCTTGGCGTCACCTGTCCACGCGTCAAGAAGATCAGGGCATGACCCTTGTAATGACGCTCAGAGATCGCCTCCACAATCTCTACCCTAAACCAGGCACGCCAGTTGCTGAGTTTTAGGATGAAGCCATGGATATTCGTCATCGACTGCTGGGTCTGGGTGCATCGTGCTCTATCCTTGAGTGGCTGGACGTGGTGCTGCTCCACCTCGGAGAGCAGTACAAGGAGTTTTGGCGTGACCTACTCCGTTGCAATCCAGTCGTTGAGATTGAGCTCATTGACCTCGCCTCCGTCTTTGAAAAGCTGTGCAACTATGAAGACATGTTGAAGGGCGTGGCTCGCAATATGACAGCTGCGCCACCACCAGGGCTCCTTCTGCCCCGTGGCTGCGGCGACCCATACTTCATTCACCTCCCTTGGTGGATCCTCTAGTGGGGGTCGTGGCTGGTCTGGTGGCAGTGGTCGTGGTCGTGGATGCGGTCATGGTAACCAGAGGTGCAGCTACTGCAACCAGAATGGGCACTTTTGGTGCAGGTGCCCTTCCCTCCAGCGGCAGATGATGGCGAAACAGCAGTAGCAGCAGGCACAGCTACAGCAGAGGCAAACACAGCAGCAGCAGAGGCAGGTACAGTAGCAGTATCAGCCAGTGTAGCAGTTCACTGCGATGCAGCACTTGGACACTTGTACACTTGGTGGACATGGACGACCTGGGCTGCACTCCAACCATCCTGCAGCAGCAGCTACCTTTGGACTTGCGCCTCAGCATCAGCTTCAGCCACAGCCGCTGCAGCAGATGATGCCACAGCCTGGGCCCTATGGGCTGCCCGTGCTCTACGTGCCACCGTTTGCTACGGCTCCGGTGCCGGTCCTAGAGTGGACCCAGTGTGTGTACGAGGACATGGCAACTCCGCACACTGCTGATGTGCGGGAGGCTACACCCACCACTTTCCCTCCAGAGACCACTGCAGCTACCCAGCCAGGTCTGTGCCTTGGGCACACGCACATTACCACATCACACATCTTGCCCATGCACGGGTGGTTGTTGAACACAGCAGCATCACATCACATGTCACCTCATCGTCAGTTGTTTCTGTCTCTGTATGCCACTCATGATGTGGAAGGTGTGAGGACGTGCTCAGGGGAGGTGCTTAGGGTTGAGGGCATTGGGACTGTTGCATTGCAAGCACCAGGAGGGGTCATGTAGCTGACTTGGGTTTTGTATGTCCCTCCGCTGAAGGTGAACCTGTTGTCATGGGGACAGTTGGATTGCCAATTGGGCATTTCAACACTGTTGCAAGCAGAAAAATGCATGGTGTTTGATGCACATGGTGCATTGCTGGCCGATGGACCCTTGCATGCTGACATGCTGTACCGCTTAACCCTGTTCCCTGAACTGACCTCCAACCTTGCACAGACCCACATCATGACCAAAACAGATCCAGAGCACACTGAGCTCATCCACAAAAGACTGGCCCACATTAACACAGAACTGGTAACCAATCTGTTGAAACACCAACCTGCACATGGACTGAGCCCAGAGGACTGCCCATACGGCCTCAAGACATCTGCCTGTCTGAACTGTCAGGAAGGAAAGACACACCAAAAGAATTCTTTTGTATCACAACATGTCGGCAAGGTACCCCTTGAGCTGGTGCATGCTGACTGAACTGGATCCATGCCAATCTCCTCAGTCCAGTACGCGTCACTGTACGTTCTAACACTGACAGATGACTAAAGTCATTTTTGCTGGGCTTTCTTACTCAAAACCAAAGCAGATGCACAACGGAAAATCATGCATGGATTCCACTTGCCGAGCAACAGACTGGGTGCTCTCTGCGCATCCTTCATACAGACAGAGGTGGAGAATTTCTGGTTCCACTCGAAACAGATCTGAAAGCTAGAGGCATTGTGCATCAAACTATCGCACCGTATACACCTCAACAAAATGAGGTGGCCAAGAGATGGCACAGAACACTAGGCGATGCTCTGCGTACCCTACTGGCAGAGTCAGGTCTGACCTTTGGTTTCTGGGAAGAAGCTGTCAAGTACATTACTTGGGTATGGAACAGAATACCTCAAGGGCCTCTGCCCAGGACCATCATTCCCTGGGAGAGATGGTTCAAGCAGAAGCCAGATTCACGCCCTGCACGGGTGTGGGGCACTATGGCGTGTGTGAGGTTTGCTGACTCACAACGTAGCCATAAATTGAGTCCACGAGGTAGATGGTGTGTCTTTGTCGGATTCTCTCATGCCTCAAATGCACGGAGGTTTTGGAACCCCATGCATCATACGTTTTTCGAGAGTTGCGATGCGTCCTTCCTAGAACACATGCCAGACAAGGTGTTCAAGGGACTCAAGCATGTACCGGTGCTCACTGTTCCTGAACGATACCCTGAGTACGTGAGTGTACCCATCTTTGTGTTGGAGTGATGCTCCTCACCATGGCAGGAGTGACTCCAAAAATGAACACCAAAAAGACAAGCCTTAATGGCTTAGTGGTTAATGGTTTCCACCTCTAGAGGCAGGGACCCAGGTTCAAGTCCGACAAGATCAATTTCTGCCCTGCCTCAGAGAGGTGAAAATAGATGCCACGAAGACAGCTCAAACTCTAGAATTCCTCCTTAAGGTTCTAGAAGGCCAGGTGAGGGTCCAGGAAGGTGGCACACCCTCTAGAAGGGGTGACTTGTTCTACAAGGCATCTAAGGGTGTCTTGGTCTTCTGGATACCTTCCCTCCTACTAGAAGCAAGCTGAGGAATCTAAGGAGGGGCAGAAGCTTCTAGAGGAAGGAAGGGATGCCTTCCTACGTGGGAAAAGGAAAACCTACCAAGGGTCTCTTTAGAAGCCATAGAATCTGCTAGGAAACTCCAAATCTGGCATGCTTTGGTGTTCTGGAAAGCTTAGATCAGTGGCTATGAAATTCCACTGCTTGTGAGCTTTGATCAAGTTTTCATTCCCAGTCAATTCAGACCAAAACTATTGCCTCACTCTCTGACCAATTTTCTGCCATCCTTGGAACCAGTTTCAGTCTTTCCAAAAGCATTTGGTGGTGTGAATCAGCCACTGCTAGGGACCCTCCAGGGTGCACAATCACCCTCAGGCCAACACTTTGTCCCGACCACACAACCTAAGGTTACACCAATGTCAAGAGAGCATGAGGTCACTGGCCAGGTCACACCGGTCCCTGCAGACTTGCTTACACCGGCTGATCCTGCAAGCACAAGTGCAGACTCCTCAGGGTCGCTACCTGGTCTGACCCCAGTACAAAACAGTCCTTTCCAACCTGATCCAGTCTGTCGCTCACAACGAAACGTGGCCAGGGTGGATTACAGACAGTTCTAACACACAGCTGATCCCATACAACCTGTGGCTATCCACCCAGAGCCTCTCACCGTCGAAGAGGCAATGGGGCGCCCTAATGCAACTGAGTGGGAGAAGACTATGATCGATGAGCTAAACGCTCTCCTTGAGCATGAAGTTAATCAACTGGTGCCTCTTCCCCCCGGACGTAAAGCAATTGACCTATATTGGGTGTTCAAAGTCAAACAAAATGTCCAGGGCTTGCTTGAGAAATACAAGGCTCGACTGGTGGCCAAGGGTTTCCACCAGATACCAGGGCAAGACTTTACGGACACTTACTCCCCTGTGGGCAAGTACACATCAGGTCCCGTGCTGCTGGGGGTTGCGGCACACGAGGACTGGAAAACACACCAAATGGATGTCAAGAATGCTTTTCTGAACGGACCACTAGAAGAGGAGATTTTTGTGGAACAACCACCAGGGTTCACCGACAAACAGATAGAGTCTGGCTTCTTCTAAAGGCACTGTACGGACTCAAACTGGTACCACGGTGTTGGAACAAGGAAATCAGCCGAACAATGGAACTTGGAGGATTTCTAAATAGTCTGTCTGATCCCTCCCTACTCATCCGCAATGTTTGCGGTGCTCCATTTGCCCTTCTCGTCTATGTAGATGACCTACTGATTCTTTCGCCCTCTCTCTCTCTCTCTCTCTCTCTCTCTCTCTCTCTCTCTCTCTCTCTCTCTCTCTCTCTCTCTCTCTCTCTCTCTCTCTCTCTCTCTCTCTTGTTCAAGACACAAAAGCACGGCTCACTGCACACTACCACATGACTGACCTGGGTGACGCACATAACTTCCTAGGCATGACCATCACACGCAACAGAGCTGCACGCACCTTGACATTACACCAGGGATGGTTCATAGCACATTTAACAGACCGATTCTCTCACCTTGTGCAACATCTTCCCACACAGCATTCACCGATGAGTCCAGACATCTATGGACACCTTCTTGACCCTCACACCACAGACTACAGACCTGACAGAGATCCCACATTGTACAGACAGATCACTGACAGTCTCACCTACCTTTCCTCAAGCACCCGACCGGATGTTTCTTGTGCAGTGAATACTCTCGCCCAGTTCAGCCAGCAACCCCACAGTGCACATCAAAAAGCTTTGCTGAAACTTTTGCGTTATGTGTTTGACACTACATCCATGGGCCTTGTCTTCTTCCCTGGCACTGGTCCCTTGCTCAATGGGTATTGTGACAGTGACTATGCATGTCAGAAATGTACGCAGTCCGGGGGGGGGGGGGGATTTCTTCCATTTATGGGGCACCACTGTGCCATGGCGTCATGCAAAGCAGTCATGTGTTGCACGTAGTGTGGCTGAAGCACAGTACATGGCATTGGGAGAAGCTGCGTGTGAAGCAACTTGGCTGCAACGACTATTGGGGGAGCTGGGTATGGTTGTGGGGGCCGTACCACTATACGATGATAGCTCTACTACACGTCGCATCACGGCAAATGATAGCGTATTGCACCCATGCACTAAGCACATAGGTGTTGAACATCACTTTGTCCAAGAAGCAGTGGAAGCAGACATTGTCCAAGTGTGTGCGGTGCATGGAAGTGAGCAACCTGCTCACTTTCTCACTAAGGCACTTCCATCCTCCTCCCTTATTTCTCAACTCCATCTGCTTGGTTGCATGCATGCGACACACTTTGCCAAGGGGGTGTGATAACCCTCTGAAAATGTACTGGTGTGTATGTGTCCTCAGGTGTGCACTGCATGAGGACTCGGCGGTCGGTGGTGATCCAAGTTGATAGCGGAGACACGCGCTCGCCAAGCATGTCACGTGGCGGCGTCGCCCTCCTGTCTCACGCACTTCACTGGCCGTTGACCCTTGCCTGCCCTCGCTAGCAGACCTAGTTATGTCCTTGAGATTCATGTGGCATACTGTGCTCGTTGTGATGCGCGACCTAGATTAGACCCCAACTTGCATGCTTGTAGGTCTGTTTTAGGTTTCCTAATTTCTGACCTAGGATGTGACTTCGCAGGTGCCATCGCACCTTTTCTGGGTGCATAGGGCGATAACACCCTCGCACCCAGTCAAGCGGCGGCAAGCTTTGCTCGCCGCCAATGGGTGAGACTCGACTAGCGAGTCTCACCCGTAACAAGGGGCTTCCTTGTTACTAAGGGAATTGTACTGAAAAACTGTTTTGTTCCACTAGGGTTTTGGACCTACCGTGCTCCACACTTAACCAAATGAAGTGCCGTTGGTCCCATTGGATTTGTAGCAAGATTCTCAGCCACTGACAGTGACATTTTGGGTGCAACATGAATAAGCAAATGCTCTCTTTGGAACATGAAAGTCTTATCATTCAATTCATCATTCGATATCACATTTGAACAAGCGTTGTTATTGGTCTGAGAAAACTGACTCTAAGTGGATAAAAGATGAACACCAGATTGTAAAACAGTAACAATGACACAGAGCAATGCCCCAATAACATATTTAACCAAGAAGTCCGGTTGTATTCGCCCAAGGAAACAAAGGTTGCCATTGGATTGACACCTGACCAGTGTGGAAACAAGTTCTAAGGAAGCATTTGACATCATGTACTTGAGGGTCCGTTATCCCGGGTCGAGTGATGTTATCATCTTGCTGTTTTTGGTGTAGTAATCTTAATGTGAAATCCAATGGATAGGGCGTGTTATAACCCAGACTTGCACTAGTCCCTAAACTCTGCAAGTGGACATTTATGGCCTTACATGAATGGTCCACCGCATGTCAACCTCAGGATTTTTACGCTGTTTGGCCGAGGACATTTTGGCCACTTGCTCTTGTTGGAGTGATGCTCCTCACCATGGTAGGAGTGAATCCAAAAAGGAACACCAAAGAGACAAGCTCAAGTGGCTTAGTCGTTAATGGTGTCCACTTCTAGAGGCAGGGGCCTGGGTTCAAGTACCACAATATGCATTTCTACCCGGTCTAGCTCAAGCTCTAGAGTGCATCCTTGAGTTTCTAGAAGGCTAAGGTAAGGTCCAGGAAGGTGGTTCACATTCTAGAAGGGGTGACTTTCCAAAAGGCATCTAGAGGTGTCTTGGTCTTCTGGATACCTTCTCTCATACAAGAAGCAAGCTGAGGAATCTGAGAAGGGACGGAAGCTTCTAGAGGAGGAAAGAGATCCCTTCCTGGGTGGGAAAAAGGACAGACTACCAAGGGACACTCTAGAAGCCATAGAATCGGCAATGAAGCTTCAAATCCAACATGTCTTGGTGTTTTGGAAAGCTTGGATCAGTGGCTAAACAATGCCACTGCCTATGAGCCTTGATCAAGAGTTTATTCCCAGTCCATTGAGGCCAAAGTTATTGCCACAATCTCTCACCAATTTTCTGTCATCCTTGCAACCAGTTACCTCCACAGTTTCACTCTCTCCAAAAACAGTTGCTGGTGTGAACCAGCCACTGCTAGGGACCCTCCAGGGTTCACACTTATCCTCAGGCCAACGCATGGTTATGGGCCCACGCCGTTAAGAGGTCCCAAGCCAGCTTGTGTTTACGCTTTCTAGATCAAGACATGGCTTTCAACAAGCAAGAGAGCGGCTGCACTGTCCTTAAGTTTGATGGGACATGTTTTTCCTCGTGGGGGTGGTAGTTTGAATTCTTCCTTGATGAAAAGGTACTGCTTGAGCTCTTGAAAGGTGATGAGACTGCTCCGCTGGAGACTGCAACGACAGAGGTAAAGGAGGCATACAAGAAGCGCAACAAAAAGGCGTTGTCGCTTCTTGTATCCGCATTATGCCCGCAAAAACTTGGGCACATCCAAGGATGCACCCTGGCTGCAGAAGCATAGTCAAAACTCTCCTCCATCTACCAGTCAAGCAACCTCGCCAATCAGCTCTTCATCTTCAAACGTCTCATCACCCTCTGAGCCAATGAAGGCGAAAACGTCATGGAGATCATGTAGTAGATTGAGCCACTCGTAGCTGAGTGCATGGCCACTGGTTAGGAGGTCAACTCTTAATTGCAAGCAATGATCCTCCTTCTAGCATTCTCGTACAGTTGGATTCCCATGATCACAACCCTTGGTGGTTGGCCTTCTGACAAGCTGAAGTACCCGAAGGTTGCCGATTACGCGCACAACAAGTGGATGCAACATGGCGGTTGAGAGAGTCTAGCTGCATCGAGTTCTGCGTACATAGCTCATCCTCAAAGCGGAGGCCAAGGCAACAAGTGGAGAGGTGCTAAGGAGGGCATCAAGAAGGGTGAAAAGAAGGGGGAGTAATTCAACTATAGTAACGAGGGCCACTATGCACAAAACTGCCCCAAGAAGAAGCCAGACCGATTGCAGCGGGGCAGGAAGAAAGAGGAGCGAGCCCTCATGGTATACAACTCCACAGACTTCAAGGATCCGGGATTTGCGGTCATTGACTCCGGATGAGGCCGCCACAACCAATGCAACAGGGTGACATTTGCAACCTACGGTGCGTCGGAGAGATGCATGACGGTGGCCAACGGTAAAACAGAGGTGGCCGCCTGTGGGGGTAGCATTCACAATGAGTCAATTTTGGACGGCAAAACCCATCACGAGCACAATCCACGGCGTGATCCACATGCCCAACTTTGGGGCAAACATGCTCTCCATCAGTGGCTTCACTGACAAGGGACTTGAGGTGCTTTTCACAAAGAAGGGGGCCGTCATCCAAAGTGAGGGCAAAGGTGAGGTGATTGCGTGCACCAAGAAGGAGGACAACTTGTACCTGCTACGCGTCAAGATCTTTAGCAGTTGGGCGGGATCCAACACCACCAACCTTGCGACAAAGGATGAAAGAGACCCGAACACATAGGACCGCCGGCTTTGCCACATTTCTCCATCAACGGTGAATGAGATGGCAAAGAGGGAGGTGGTGCAAGGTCTCCAAATCTGTAGCCTTGATGGAACCAAGGAGGCCGTGTGTGAGCCATGGATCATTGGCAAATCAACGCGGCAGCCTTTTGTGGCAAAGGGGACGCGTGCACCAAAAACGTTGGCAGTGGTACTCACAAATGTGTGTGGACCACTTGAGAGCTCCATCCGTAGAACTTGCTACTTCCTTACCTTCATCAAGGACCACAGCCGCAAACTTTACCTATATCCCATGAAGCGGTAAACTGAGGTCCTTGCGTGCATGCAGGAGTTTGTGGCAGATGTAGTGGCAGATAGAGTTGAAAGTGAAGGCGTTGCGGAGTGAAAACAATGGTGAATATGCAGGCTGCCTTGGGTGGATGAAGAGTAAGGGGATTGAATGGCTGAAAACAACTCCACACTCCCCACAGTAGAACGGCGTTGCAAAGAGAGCAAACTGCACAATACTCAATATCGTGCGGTTGATGTTTAGTGACGCCGGGCTTGCACAACGGTGCTAGTCAAAGGCCACAAGGACAGCAACATACATCATGAATCTCACGCCAACCAAGTCGCTACAGGACAAGGAGAGCAAGGCGTGCAAGACACCATAAGAAGTGTGGAGTGGGAGGAACCTCTGCACATCTGTTTGTGTTGCACATGTAGTGGTGCAGGCAAGTGAGGGGCGGAGCAAGCTAGACCCACAAACCTACCGGTGTATTTTTAGTGAGTATGAGAGCGGAAACAAGGCGTACTTGCTCTTTGACTGAGAGAGGCAGCAAATTGTGCGAAGTCGCGACGTCACATTTTGATGAGAAAAGCCGTTGGAAAGACAAGGAGGCAGGTCTCTGCAAGAGGGGACAGTGGATGTCACTCCTTGAGGGGAAAGATGCTAGAGGACGTGAATGAAGGTGACTTCCTTACATCAGCACCAACCAGAGAGGATCGCCCAAGGGATGGACGAGCAATAGAAGTTTTCCCAGCCACTTCAGATGAGGAATCCGAAGCATTGGAGATGGACGTGGAGGTGGGGATTCGACCGATGTCTCCAAGGTCTCCAAGAGAGGGGGATCATGCCCTTGGAGAGGATGGTGCCAAAAGGAGACTGCAACAACAAAAACCGCCTCAACAGCCCCACACGAGCAGCTGTGTGCAAAGAAGGACTAAGAGGTATGATGTCGACAAGGACATTTAGACTGGGTTTGCGCAAGCCTTCTTCAGGCAAGAAGAGCCTCAGTCTATGAAAGAGGCACTGTAGCAAAAGGATGGGGCTGAGTAGGAGGGAGCAGTCGAATCTGAGCTCACCTCCCACAAGCGGAACGGAACTCGGGAGCTACTTGACTGGCCGGGGGGGGGGGGGGGGGGGGGGGGGGGGG
>SZWC01003177.1:43565-59124 GCA_023375785.1 Penium margaritaceum | reverse complement strand
GGGGAGGGGAGAAAGTTATCGGCTCCAAGTGGATCTTTCGGAAGATGCTCACGAAGGAGCGGGGGTTGGAGCGGTGCAAGACGCAGCTGGTGGCAAAAGGGTATGCCCAAAGAAAAGGGGAGAACTACAATGATACCTTTGCACCATTGGGCAAGTTTGCCTCCATCCGTACCATCCTCTCGAGTGGCAGTGGTACACGACCATGAAATCCACCAAATGGACGTTAAAACTGTGTTCCTCAATGGCGACCTGGACACAGAAGTCTACATGGAGGTGCCGGAGGGTGACGATGCGCCATGAGGGAAGGTGTTTTGGCTTCGCAAAGCGGTTTATGGACCAAAGTAAGCTCGGCTCAATTGGTACCTCAAGATGAACAGTTTCATGGGTGAGCTTGGCTTCAAGTGCTGCGAAGCGGATCACAGCGTATACATGTGTAATCAGCCATGGCTCCACCAGATTGTCGTTCTCTACGTGGATGAATTCATCCTTGTGCCTTTGGATGAGGGGGAGCTCAAGAGCCTGAAGAAACAGCTTGGCAGCCAGTTCAAGATGACCGACATGGGCGAGCTTGAATACTACCTAGAAATTGCAATCAAGAGGGATCACAAAGTACACACGCAGAAGATGGGGCAAGAAAGATATGTACAGGAGGTGCTCCGCCGCTACAACATGGAGGAGTGTAACTCCATTGGAATGCCTATGACGACAACATGTGAGCTGAGCTTCAGCATGGGCCCGAGTACGGAGGACAAGAAGGAGGACATGGCTAGAGTACTGTACCAGTCTGTAGTTGGCAGCATGATGTATGCCATGGTGGCAACTCGGCCTGATCTTGCCTTTGTCGAGGGACAAGTGAGCCACTATGTTGCTGATTCGGGGCCGCTACATTGGCAGGCAATCAAGAGAATCATCCGCCATTTGAAGGCCACGAGAGATTTGCAAATCTCCACAAGACGCAAATCTCCAAGCCCGGACTGACTTCCTCAAGTTGGTTGGCTACTCTAAAGTTGACTGGGTAGGTGATGTTGATGACCGCAAATCAACATCAGGCTATGTTTTCTTGCTTGGTGGTACACCGGTGTTTTGGGCAAGCCAAACGCAGGATTGTGTGGCTTTTTCCAGCACAAACTGGAGCACATTGCACTCACGGCAGCTGCAAAGGAGGTGATGTGGTTGCGACAATTGCTCAAGGACATTGGGGTACCACAGAAGAAGCCGGCGGTGCTCAGCATTGACAACATGAGTGCCATCAGCCTTACCAAGAATCATGTACTAAACAAGAGGACTAAGTACATAGAATTCAGGCATCACTTTGCACGTGACCTTGTTGTAAAGGGTGATATGGTGCTTGTGCATTGTAACACAAAGCACATGTTTGGTGATGCCATGAAAAAGGCTCAACCCAAGGATAGGAACCATGCTACTTGCATGGAGCTTGGGCTTTCCCAAGCCTCTTGAGTTGTATGCTGAGCATGGACAACTGCCATGGGTGACGCACAAGGGGGAGATTGTTGGATTGATGCTCCTCACCATTAATGGTGTCTACCTCTAGAGGCAGGGGCCCGGGTTCAAGTCCCACAAAATGACTTCCTGCCCTGTCTCAAGGGAGGTGGAAAATAATGCGAGAAAGCTAGCTCAACCTCTAGAGTTCCTCCTTCAGTTTCTAGAAGGCCAGGCTAAGGTCCAGGAAGGTGGCACATCTTCTAGAAGGGGTGACTTGTCCTACAAGGAATCTAGAGGTATCTTGGTCTTCTGGATACCTTCCCTCATAGTAGAAGCAAGCTGAGCAATCTAGGAAGGGACAGAAGCTTCTAGAGGAGAGAAAGGATGCCTTCCTAGGTGGGAGAAAGGACAGCCTACCAAGGGACACTCTAGAAGCCATAGAATTTGCTAGGAATGTTCAAATCTTGTATGCCTTGGTGTTTTGAAAAGATTGGATCAGTGGCTATACAATGCCATTGCCTATAAGCCTTGATGAAGAGTTTTTTCCCAGTCCATTGAGGCCAAAACTATTGCCACACTCTCTCGCTAGTTTTCTGTCATCCTTGGAACCAGTTGCCTCCACAGTTTCACTCTCTCCAAAAACAGTTGATGGTGTGAACCAGCAACTACTAGGGACCCTCCAGGGTGCACACTTACCCTCAAGCCAACATGGGATTATAAGCCCACGCCGTTGAGAGGTCTTAAGCCAGCTTGTGTTCATGCTTCCTAGATCAAGACATGGCTGCCAACGAGCAAGAGAGCAGCCGCACTGTCCTTAAGTTTGATGGGACATGTTTTTCCTTGTGGAGGTGGTGTTTTGAGGTCTTCCTTGATGACAGGGTACTGCTTGACCTTGTAAAGGGTAATGAGACTACTCCGCTAGAGACTGCGCCGGCAGAGGTGAAGGAGGCATACAAGAAGCGCAACAAAAAGGCGTTGCCATTTTTTGTGTCCGCATTATGCCCGCGAAAACTTGGGCACATCCAATAATGCACCCTGGCCACAGAAGCATGGTCGGAACTCTCCTCCATCTACCAGTTAAGCAACCTTGCCAATCAACTACTCATCTTCAAATGGCTCATCTCCTCCATCTACCAGTCAAGCAACCTCGCCAATCAGCTCTTCATCTTCAAATGGCTCATCACCCTCCGAGCCTTGATCAGGAGTTTATTCCCTGTCAATTGAGGCCAAAACTATTGCCTCACTCTCTCACCAGTTTTCTTTCATCCTTGGAACCAGTCGCTTCTTCAGTTTCAGTCTCTCAAAAAGCAGTTGGTGGTGTGAACCAGCCACTGCTAGGGACCCTCGAGGGTGCAGACTTACCCTCAAGCCAATAGCTCTAACCTTCAACTTTCCCTTCTAGAAATTTCTAACAACTTTGACCATTTTCTAGAAGTTTTAGCAAAAGAATCACGAATCAGATTGATGTTTTAATTTTATTCGATTGACTTTGTGAGGGAGCTAGACTTTTGTAGAAATGCACCGCAGTATTTTTTAAATCCCTTGACTTCTTGGCAAAGCTTCTTAAAGATACCATTCATGACGTAGCGTTGCATGTATCACTCGGCTCAAGCACCTCAGATGAAACACATGCCCCATTGTGATTCTCATGATTGTATGTATGCGTTGGACTTTTTCAACAGTTTTAATGGAATTACACTTACTTCTAAAAAAAAATCATCCAGTTTTCTGAATTCCTTTCATCGTTTTCTACCCCGCACCTCATCCCTGTGAGCCACCCATGCTTTTCTCTGCATGGCACTTGAAATCATTGTGCTGTGACGCTAGAAGGGCAGTGTACACATTAACAACAAGGCGACAACCTGGCACAAGTATTCATTGCATTCTCAACCAATTAGAAGTTTGCAGATCTCACAAAAACAAAATTGAATGAAGTAAGTGCACCTCGCAAAGAGCAGCAATAGCTGATGAATTTTCTAGTGATTGAGGATCAGCAGCACAAAAAAAAGGAATCTCTTTAGGAAACTAGGCAACAATAACAACTTTTGTGGGGAATGGTATAGCACCAACGACCTGGAAAGCCAACCTGTTGATGGACCCCTTAGGCTCCGCAAACCCTTCGCCCCCGTTCTTTTCCATTGGGACGATACCTGACACGGTGGGAGGCACCGGCCAAAAACCTAACATCAACAAATACATGTATCAGAAGTTGTCAGGATTCAAGAGCCTCAACACCTATGTATTTCATAAACTCAACGCGACGATGCAGCAGCTACACAATTTGTGTGCACAGGAAGCAGTGGTTAACAAGGGAAATCTGCAACACTCAAGTCAACTCCAAACTTGACCAGTGCTCCCTGAACCATTCAATCATGCAAATTCCAAAGGACTCACGGTCTGGATGTGGCTAACAGGTTTGAAGGTGTACATCTCCGCTGTAGGGGTTAACAATTAAAAAAAAAAAAACCGGTCATGCAGCCTTGGCTTGTCATGGAACAGCCTTGAGTTGGTGGTTTGATCTAAAGGAAATCCAATGGCAATAGGAGACCAGCGGAGGTGGACCAATGGCTCATGCGACCGCACTCACATTGTCAACCGCAAGCATTCTACCTCTTCAGCACATCAATCCAACGTGGCTCTTCTCTTTGACTCCACCAGAAAACAATACGGACTTTGTGCGCACCACATTTGCTTGCTTTAAAAATGTGAACGATAAGTCCTATGCATGATACAAGCTTCAATGCATATGCCAGCAGTTCAGCGTGGAACAGGACATTTGGTGAATTTGTGAAATCATCACCAATTGTGACCTCATCCCCATTATCTATGTTTCTACTACAACAACGGCCTCAAGAAAGAAATTTAGCAAGCAATCCTTGTGTTCAGCATCGAAGAGAACCTTTCATGAATGATCGCAGCAGCCGATTGCATCAATGACACTGAATGCAATGCTCAAATCTAGGAGTCAAACAGCTAGCGACCCCTAAGACATAACCCTTATTGTGGCAGACGGAAGTCATAGTCAGAGTAGACATTGTCTCCAATGGGAATTGACGCAGTAAATCAACGTAATCAATGACTGTTCTCGACTTGCATGAAGCTAGGAAAAATCTTGTGTTATTGTGGGAAATAGTAGCAGAATGCCAACAAGAGGAGAAAGCCACAGAGAAGAAACAAGGAGGCAGGAAACGGCAAAGGGCAAGAGTAGAATGTGCAACTCGTGTCTGGCTGGAAAGATATGCACTGAATGATTTCCCATATCACTGGCTCATTTTTCCTTAGACAAGGGTTTCTGTGGTCGCAAAATTTGATGAGGGGTACAAAAACAACTAAATGGGGACACTGCTTCGAGTACAAGGGGTTGTAGAAGTTACCAAGTGGTTCCGACACTACTAGACCAAGGAGCTGCTCACAGCTTTGAAAGCAATGTGTAACAAACCTGGCATACCCTATGCCACTTTGTTACATCACCTAGAACGGCATCAGAATTCCATAAAGGAATGAAACATACTCTTTCCAGAAAAACGGGGAAAATCTCCAAGTTCAGCCGTCCTCATGGCAAGGAGTACTCCTCGCCAAACAGCCCTGTGAACAGGATGCTTCGCAGAATCTTCCTATTCAAGGGAGGGCGACCAGATAGTGCCGTGCACTATCCGGCTGCCTACTAAGGTATTGCGACCTCCAGTGTCAAAACGCGAGCCAATCACAAATACTCGCGATGGGCTCCGTACTGATCCATTGGGCATGACCAAATGCAACATTGTAAGGGGTGTCCACCCACCAAGGGCCCATCATGAGGACCCTTGCCATGATACGGGGGCTTACAGCGAGCCATCAGTGAGCGTTTTGATGGGACCATCCCGCCGAGGGCCACCTCCACCTTGTGGCGTAGCAAATACATTTTATTAAGTGTTGGCCACGCAATCGGACAAGAAGGTGTCCAGGGGTGGCAGAATACCCTCGCACATGTGAAAATGTTTTGCCACCACCTCCCCAACCTTAACCACGCTGGAAACCTAGGATTTCCACGTGGATAACAGAATATAGTCTAACGGGTTGACTTGATGAGAGAAATGTATTTAGTTGAGACGCTTAAACTCGCCAACAAAATGGAAGGGTAAAATGATATCCACATCCTTCCTCTTGGGCTATCCCATAACGAGAATGGACTCCGCGCCTCGACTGCGGCGGGGAACACTTGTGAGAGGAGTCATTTATAGAAGAACTCACTTCACGGCCAAATTAATTTCCACAACCAACCTTCACAACCACCATGAGCAATCAGGTCCCGAGGGCTCACAAACCCACAGAGGCTTGCACCCGGTTCATCCGCCATGTTACATTGGTATGCATGAGCTAGTTGTCACCGTTGGTGAATCAGTCACTGGAAGACCTGGAGCCTGCTTTGTCACTGCTAGGAACCTGCTGCCGCCACTCCACTCCTCCTCACTCAAGTCCGGCGGAGCAGATTGATTGGCCAACAGCACAGAAGCAGCAGAATGGGCCATGTTTGGCGACAAGGTCTGCAGCCGAGTTTGCTTCCGCTTGCCTTGCTGCCACATTAAAGAACTACCATAGCAGGCCTGTTTCTTCATAAACCTACTCTGACTTTGAAGAAGTGCTTTAGGAAGCAGAATTCTTCTAACTGCTGCATGCATCATACAATTAGAAAGTGCAAGAGAAAAAAAAAATGAAATGTAATCATTCACTATTTTTCACATCTATGATTCCCACTGCAACCCTGGGAACATAACATTTAAAAGCAGGTTGTTTCTCCCTATTTCAGCCAACAAGTTTTTTTTTTTTGGGTCCAAGTTGCACGGGAAGTATTGCAATGTTGTTTTCCAGATTTTTTTGCTATGATTTCAGGATTTCCCTTTGCTTTCAACCTCATTTCACGGCTACAATGTGAAAGGGGGGGGGGGATGTTTGAGAAATTTCCTTCATGAAAGAAGTGGCAACTGTAGGAATCAATATACTTCTGTTTGCATCGACCAAAATTGCTTCAAATAATTCAAAGAGGTTGCTAGATCATCTCAGATTTGTATTGCATCCTCAACAACCTCTCCACCCGTCCTCCCTTCCCTTGTCCCTTTCACCCCTCTCCACTAGTAATGGTGGGAGGTAGCCTCCTCATGTGCGTGGTAGGAGGAGGCCCTTGAAAAAATGCAGCAAAGGAGAGTTACCTAAGCACATCTAGGAATTGTGTACCCCGCAAGATGTCACAGACAAAGAACGCTTATGGCACTGGTGCCAGCCATGTCGCATCCGCCACATGCATGAAGATGGCGCTCGGTGGGAGCTCTTCTATGAAGGACACCATGAAGGAAAACACAGAAACCAAGGGGACGTCATCAGCTCCAAGGCCGAGGGTATGTGGTGGGTTCAGACCTTGTCGTCATAGAAGGTGAAGACGATGATGCTGGACCAGATGATGACAGGCGATCCTTGGAGGCCCAAGATGAAGAGGACGATGATCCTCTCAAGAGCATTGATGCTATGATCATCAGCTCAATTCACTTGAGAGAACCAGCTCACTAAGAGCCTGCTTGCCCTTCAGCATAATGTTCATCCAGATGCATTCAGATGCATGCTAAACATCATGGGTACGTTGCTGGCTGGTGGCTTGGCCGACAAGCCTGATCCCTTCCATCAATCCCAGGGTCGCAAAGTTGAGCACCCATTACATGATGATTCTCCTAGCCTGATGGGTGACACCCTTGATGATCCATTAATGGGCTCAAGGGGCTCTCGTCATCCTCATTAGGCTGAGAAAACAATGAGCAAAAAACACTCTGAAAACGATGATGTAGCATTGGATGCTGAGATCTCAAAGGCTCTGAAACACTTGACTGACTATCCCAAGTTTGGATTTTCCAAGCACATGAACTTGGTCACTTGGAAGCAACGCATGGAGCTCCTGCTTGAGCTCCATAACACAAAGAAATGAGCTTGGGGCGCCATCAGGCTAGCTTGCCTTCACATCACAACGTTGTCACCAGTCAATAACTAGTTGAAAGTGTTGTAGTGGATCTACAGCAGTCGGTTCCTAGACCTCATTGGGAAGACCTATGCAACATTCTCATGGACTTGTGTGGTAGGGAGTCCATCTCCTAGCAAGCTTCTTGGCAGTTGATGAAAATCTGCTAAGGTGACCGCGAGCTTGAAGAATACATCCAGGATTGGGGCAACACCTTAAACAAGATCCCTGATGAGGATCGCCATCCTATGTGGAAAATTGTAAATTGGCTGACCAACGGCCTTTCTAAAGAGTACCTTGTTTGTGATTGTATGCTGGATCCCCAAGCCTTGGACCACTTATGCTGAGTTGCGTGACTCTATGTATCTCTCTCGCCATTGTCCTCTCTTGCATGTCATCAATGATGAATGCTTACGAAATCACACTTGATTAATTGTAACCTCACGACAGAGAGCAAAGAATTTGCTTGAGTTGGTAAATGTAGCCTAGAGTATGATCTCATTCATGCAAGTGACTATTGTAGTTCTAATCTTTGCGGATCTGAAGAAAGAACTGTTGAATGGATTTCAACTCTTGTTTGATGTAAACAAAGGAAACCATACATGGAAACAAGTGGGTGACTCTGTTGAGCTATGCAGTAGCACAGAGTACTTCTCCATGTACCTCTTGTAGACCAAGCCTTCAAAAGCCTGTTCACACGCTCCTCACATGGAAAGATGATAATGCAACTTGCAAGTCATCTATCTCAGGCACGCCTCCAGGTCCTAGTTGACACAGGTGCTGATGAAGAGTTCATTATTGCCTCTTGTTTGTGACAACTAGAATTGAAATGCAGGCCTTTCAAGGGAAAAATCACCGTCGGTGATGACCGTGAGGTTGATGTACTCGGCACATGTCGGACAAGGCTCAAGCAAGGAGCTCTCAAGACAATCGCCAAACTCACTGTCATTGACTTGAGAGATCATTTTCACATTGTTTTGGATGATCTTTGGCTTAATGAGTACCATGCAAACATGAGTTGGGTCACAAAGAATATCACTGTACAAAGGTCAAGTGTTCCATCGCGCCTTCACCTATGGATCCCTCAAAGTCCTCTCACAAGAGTGAACAATCCGTCCTTAAAGCATTTAAAGTCAAGTGACACCTTCACAAAGGCCATAACATGTTCCTAATGTGACTTCATAAGGTCAATGATGATGATCCATCTTCGTAATCGAGGGATTTCAGTTCTCTCCTTGAAGAGTTTTCTAATGGTTTGGTCCACTACAGGATGGTACAGCGCCAGAACAGAATATTGGTCATAAAATCCCTCTCAATCCAGGAGCAAGGTCATCGTTTTTGCCCATCCATCACCTCGATACTGCTGATCATGAAGAAGTAGAATGATAAATGAAGGAACACTTAGCCAAGGGATGGATTGAACCAAACGGCTGTCCATTCAGAGCTCCCATCCTGCTTTTTAACAAGAAGGATGGATGTTTGAGCATGTGTGTGGACTAGTGTGCATCGAACATGCTGGCTCAAGCCAGGGATTGAGGAGCATGTACAAAATTTGCGTACCATACTGGATATCCTCCACAAGGAGAAGTTCTTTGCCAAGATGGAAATGTGTGCTTTTGCACAACCCAAGCTATGGTACTTTGGCTTCATTGTTGGCAGCAAGGGAATCTGAGTTCATCCTTGCAAAGTGCGAGCTATTGTGAACTGGCCTCAGCCATACAGTGTGGAAAAAACATGAATCTTTTGAGGCTTGGTGAATTATGTCTGTCGTTTCATGCAAGGCTATTCTAGCCTTGTCATCCCACTTAGATCTCTTATACATAAAGACATCAAACGGACATGGTTTGATACATGTGAGCTTGAATTTGTGCATGTCAAAGAAATGTTGACATGAGTACTTGTGGTTGTACTCCCGAAGCCCAAAAAAACCATGTGAGATACTCCGTCATGCATCTATCATTGAGATAGGAGCTATCCTTATGCAAGAAGGATGACCAATCGCATATGAGATCCACAAACTCTCAAATGTCGAGACTCCCAATACCACGGGTGACCAAGAGTTACTTGCGGTAGTGTATGCCTTGAAGGTTTGGCGCTGCTACCTAGAGGGTGCTAAGGGTGGATTCACTGTGGATGGAAGCCACAACTCCCTCCTTTTCTTTCAGTCTCAACCCAAAGTTTCTTGAGGATAAGCTAGTTGGAGAAAGTACTTAAGTAGATTCCACTTTCAATGGGAATATCGACCTTGTTGTACAAATTTGGCATACCCATTGAGTTGCATTCCAGTCAATGCGGTTCTCACCACACTTTAAGCACAACTCCTTTGCAAGAAAGAC
The DNA here is from genome assembly GCA_023375785.1 of Penium margaritaceum. NCBI lineage: Eukaryota > Viridiplantae > Streptophyta > Zygnematophyceae > Desmidiales > Peniaceae > Penium > Penium margaritaceum. The sequence goes on along the minus strand of SZWC01003177.1, from coordinate 49,365 downwards.
GTATGGAAGCAAGATGTGCACATGCCTAGTAGCCCCCTATGCCAACCACCAAAACCAACGGCACATTTCATGCCGTTCTTAGAGCACATCCGCATTGGATACTACATTATACATAGTTGGACTAGGGTAACATTGATTGGTATGGCTTGGTGGAAGCCTCTAGTCTCTACTGGAAGGGCAACTTGATGGACGTGCCTAAATCCAGAAAGCTACAAGATGAGATCATTTTTTAGTTCCATAGCCCAGCAGCAGTTGGCCATCTTGGTGTAGAAGAAACCCGAAAGGCTCTCTCTGAGCCATATTGGTGGCCAGGATGGTCATGCAATGTACATGAATACATCCAAGCTTGTGACTTGTGAATCTGCAACAAGTCATGCAACAAGGCACCAGCAGGATTGCTGAAGCCCCTCCCAGTGCCCAACTCATCTTGGAAAGAGGAGAGCATGAACTTCATCACTGGCTTACCCGAGACACCTTGTGGCCATGATGCTATCCTCGTGGTGGTCAAATACTTGACCAAGATGGCGTACTTCATGCCCACAACAATGCATATCACTAATGAGAAAAAGTAACGCATCTTCTTGGACACCGTTGTTCCACAGCATGGGCTGCCGTTATGCATTATCTCTGATTGAGGCGTGCACTTTGCAAGTAAATTCTGACAAGCCATTGGTGAGGTCTTTCTGAACCCGTTAACAGATGTTAACTGCTTATCATCCACAAACGGATGGACAGACTAAACGGATGAACTACACACTAGAGCAAATGCTTTGGATGTACGTGGACCCTTCGATGGATGATTGCGAAGAGTTTCTCCTTCCTGCAAAGTTTTCCTACAACTCTGTTCATGAATCCACAAATCTGACAGTGTTTCTTTTTTTGCTACGGTTGGCATCTGATGACACCCGTATCCTTGGTGAGGCACAGGAATCACGTACCTTCCATCCAGGCCTTTGCCAATCACATGGAAACTCTTCTTCAAGAAGCACGAAAGCACATCCATGCATGAAATCATCACCTAAAGGTCTATGCTGGTCACCGTGATGTCACATTTTCCATCGATGACGAGGTGATTTTGAGCACAAAGAACATGTGTCTAAAGACGCCTGGAGTAGGGAAGATCCTTCTTCTGTGGTTCAGACCATTCAAGGTCACCCAAAGGATTGGTGAAGTTATCCCCTTGCTCTTCCAAAGGTCATGAAGATTCATGACATGTTTCATGTCAGTCTTTTTGCACCTTATGCAACATCAGGAACGGTTCAGCCACCGCCTGCAATGCTCACAAGTGACAGCCAGTATGAGGTACATGGGCTCTTCCAACATCTCAAACGTACATGCGGTAAATGTGTTGTGAAGGAATACCTAGTGAGCTGGGCCAATTTTGGACCTGAACACAACAGTCAAGAGCCTGATAGTTGAGTCTCAGCCATGATGATCAAGGAATACTGGCAAGACTAGGTTGCTCGCTTGTGCACTCGTACCATTGGAGGTACTACCTTGGGACAAGTCCCACGCAGGAAACCTTCATCTGTCAGAGTACACACAAGAGCGCAATGGTACCGATCTCGGATGTACCGTGCTGAATCACATGATTTCTTCAAATAACTGTTTTCATTCTCCCATGCGCTCCATAACAAGTTGTTTTTGAAATGGGCATGTTCCTACAGAAGTTCCCAAATTCGGACATAACCAGGGACAAAAGAAACAAAGCTTCGAGGTCTAGGACTGGCGGATTGCAACTGAGGGTTGAGACACCCATCCCTCTTGAACTTTGACCATCAGATGCTCTGTGCACATCGAACGGTCATCCGCGCTTGCCTGTGACCGCTCAAAGTTCGAAATTCGACAAGTAGACCGAGACCTAGCAAGTAGGAGCACACATGGACTCCCAGAATGGACAAATTCAATTGTGCCGATATACCCAGAGGTATGGGATAAGGAACTCTCCAAAAAATTCAAAAGAGGGGCAAAACAGGAGAACACAACAATGTTCAAATTGCATTTAAAAATGAGAGCAAACATGCCAATGAGTACGGTATGGGGATGTCCAAGCAGATGGCTGCAAGGAAACTCCTTGCAAGAGGGAGAGGAGGCCTCAATAGTGATTTTTATTTATGTGATTTTTGCTGATCAATGTAAGATGTTATGCTTGTGAAGGAGATCAATCTCTGTGTTTTGAGTTTTCTCTCCCTCCACATTGGCGCATGACCCAATGAATGCACTAAACAATTGTTAGTTGACCAACAAACCATGTCTCATTCTAGCAACATCCAATCTAGACCCTCTTGAATTGAGGACAATTCACATCAGAGGGGGAGGAATGCAACAAAACTGGCATAACCTATGCTACTCTTGTGTTTCACCTAGACCAGCATCAGATGACAAGGGGGCTCGTGAGGGGCCATCGGCGGGCGAACCGATGGGATCACCCCATCGAGTTCCACCTCCATCCATTGACAGGGCAAACAAATTTTTGATGAATTTATTGGCTCCGGCATTGGGCGAGAAGGCATTGAGAGGTGGAAATGTACCCTCGCACACGCGAAGATACTTTGCTACCACCTCTTCATCCTTGACCATACCGAAGACCTAGGGTTTCCACATGGAGAATAGAATGTAGTCTAACGGGTTGACTTAAAGAGAGAAATGTATCTAGTTGAGTCGCTTCAACCCACTGACAACATGGATGGATAGCACATTGTACCTCATCCTCCCTCTTGGGCTACCCTATGATGAGAAGGCACCCTGCTTCCCGACTCCGGTTGGGGTATACTTGTGGGAGGTGTCATTTGCAAGAGATTTCACTTCATGGCAAAGTTGTTTTCCATGACTAACCTACACAATTGCCATGAGAAATCAGGTCTCAAGGGCTCACAAACCCACAGAGGCTTGAACCGTTTTGATCCGCCGTGTTTCACCATGACAAAGTCTGGAAGCTAGGTGAGTTATGGTTAATCATGCCTTTTTCATACACTAAGGTACCTGTGTAAAGTACATCATGTTTAATTTCACTTCCCTGAAGCTTACATCAAGATGTTCAATTTTTGGAACACTATGTCTTTAGTGTAAGTCACCTGAAAATTCTCAGCATCAATGTTTTCTATCCATGTTTCTGAATAGGAATCTTGTGGTTCAAAAGGAATGTTCATGCGTTGCAAACTTTGTGAAGAATCCTACACATGTCCCTTGATTTATGAGTTGGTTGTTTTATCTATCGTATTCCTCTTACATAAAGAGTGTGGTCTAGAGCCTCTCGTTCCTTCAATAAATGTGCATATGACAAAGTACGGTGATATCCTAATAGGGAAATGGTCGTCATCGTGGGAAATCTTTCTCGACGACGTTCTCCCATCCCCCCCCCATCTATGAAAAACCCTCCAGTACATTGGGGAAGTGTATTGGGGAGTGTATTGGTAAAACGAAGTTTTTTTTAACTTGTGTAATGGCAGGTCCACACCTACCTCAAAATTTGCTAGTTTATAAAAGAAGGCTCCCTCAGGTACACTCTCCAATACACCACCCCAATACACTTTCAACTGCTGGGGAGGGGGGAGGGATCGGGATATAAGGACCCCCCTCTCCCCTCCCCTCTCCCTCCCGAAGTAGACGAGTGTATTGCGGGAGTGTAGCTGGGAGTGTATCTGGTAGACATGAAGATCAACTAGATCACACTAGAAGTATCTAATAGAACTTCATGAAACCGAGCAATTCAGGACTTAAGACCATGGATACTACCAAAGAAAAGGAATCAGGTGTCAATAGCTTCATCACAATGGAGATATGTATATGGGCCAATTGCGTCTCACAAGGAATTCCCAATTCATAGCCACAAGCAAAGATAGTTGTACATGCAAATTGAAAGTAGATCATTTATGCATTGTTGATGATATACAATGTGAAACACTGGTGTAAGCTTAAAACGTATAGAGATAGTTGACACAAAACTTCAAAAGTGGACACTTGACTTGGAAAGATTTTGTTCATTAACACCCATAACATCATCTAACATATCACTACAACCTGGACTTCATGATAGCCTTTTGATTTTGAATGTGTTTTACTTCAAAATTCTTGTGGTTTAAGACTAAAACCGATTTCAGGAGATTAGGAAATTAGATTTCCATGAAGCTTCTTAGCACGCTTGCCACTTACTAGGTGTCAACGCTCAGTCAGCTCGCAGCTTCAACACAGGTCGGACGCGAAGTGGTAAGGGTTGGGCTAGGCGACACAAACAGTGTCAAATGTGCTTCCATCAACAAACACATGCAGAGAGAAATGACAACTGACAAGAACACAACATGAATACCTGCTGCGGCTCACGGCAAGTGACGCATGCACAGTGTCCATTTGTCCTAAAACCTGCCCAAAACCACTCTTTTGGCCATAAACATGCACACATGTATCCAAACGCATCATTATCTGGGCCTAGAGATGCAAAATCTTGAGCCGGACGCTACAACTGGTCACATGCACATGTCTGGCATTGATCGGTGGACAAATAATGCAAAAAATGCAAATCAGGCTCAAGAGCCAGTCCACCGAGAAAACTCTAGCGTCTAGGGAAAAACCAAAAAGGACCCAGGGAAGCACCTGGGATGTCCTAGAAGCTTTCTGGCAGTTGCTAGTGCATGGAGCCACCACTCATCAATGCTCCTGGGCCAGCTGCGTTCACAACAGGGTTCATGTTGTCGTGCTCTTCAGTACAGCTGCTTCACACTACTAGTGCCGGGTGTACGGATAATCACCACGGTCGTCGCTCGTGACAGTTGGAAGCCATACAAACCAACACTCCCCCTGGCTGACACAGTTGTCACCACAATGACAAGTGAGGGGCTACAATCACTGTCTGTCGCAAACACCAACCACAATACAAGGTCTCCTCGTGACACTGGTGTAACTTACCAAGTACCCGGATCTCGACAGTGCAAGATATGAATCACACACCCACGTGCCAAACATCATCACAAGAGGTACAAAGGAACGAGGTCTCGTCATGACCCTGGAACATGTCTTCGGGGATTGGGTCTTGACCACACCTGCTTGCATGCATGGAACATACACAATATATGGAGGCAATGGTTCTCCACGTCACACCGGTACTAGTCAACAAGTGCGCGGATCTCGATAAGCATAACCTCAACCGGAGTATCATGCCAGACAGAAACTAACCATGTTGTCCTCGTAATGGTGCCAGGCCAAAGCCCACACACCAACACTCCCCTTGGGCGGCAGAGGCTGACAGCACAAGCAAAGCTAATGGCTGCTCCCAACACAAACCAACATTAAGAACTACCTTTAAGCTTTTTGACTCTGATTTTCATCTTAACTAGACAATGATGTCTTGATTTCCTTCTAGTAATGCCTTTTCCAACTGTACTTAAAATCTCCCATCCTTGATGTAGACTTGCACCCTTAGACCTTGTGTGTGTTTTGAGTGTTGCACTCGTGTCTTATTACCCAAAGCTACAAGATTTTGAGAGTACAAGACTGGAACATATGGTGATGATCCTTCAACAAAAGAAGCATGGACAATGGACAATGTTTCATAGAAATTTCTTGTTATAGTCAAGACAAAAACAAATTTTATGTACGTGGTTACAGAAACTTCATTGAACTTTCTAAAGAAGTTGATGTCCTAAAAAGAGTTTTTAATGAGAGTACATAGGAAATGTTCTTCAAACAACTTAACTATACATTATTCAAGCATTTGTACCTCCTTTGTGCTCTTTGAAAGATTATGTCATGTTTGTATAGTTGTGAGTGATTCTCCTCGTTTCAGTGGATGCATAATGCAAAGAGT
>SZWC01003177.1:32338-43457 GCA_023375785.1 Penium margaritaceum | reverse complement strand
GTTTTTAATGAGAGTACATAGGAAATGTTCTTCAAACAACTTAACTATACATTATTCAAGCATTTGTACCTCCTTTGTGCTCTTTGAAAGATTATGTCATGTTTGTATAGTTGTGAGTGATTCTCCTCGTTTCAGTGGATGCATAATGCAAAGAGTAAGATTCACATGGCAAGGGAGGGTGTCATCTCCCACAAAGTCTAAACTCATCATGAGGGTGTCTTGGTTGGTGTACTTGTGGGGAACCAACAAGATAGGCATGTGTATAAAGAATTTCTTCTATGGATTCACGACTCTCGTCCCGATCCACTCCCCAAATGTACTTGCGATGTTTGGAGGGGGGGAAGTTATCGTCAATGTGTCGCTCTTTCTTTTGCAAGGTTTCCATAGCACATTATGCACACAAGGAATATCTAGATGTTTGGTCTTTTCAGGAACTATCGGTTTTCTATGATCCACAACTGTGATCGTTTCATACCTCATTCACAGTTATTAGACGTGTATTCATCTGGAGCCGATTGAAGGGCTCCTTAGCTCAAGGAATCGGGTCCCGAATGTTAATGATCATCCCGTTCTATGCTTGGGATTCCATGTACATGCGCTTCTCCCCCGTCTCTTTCAATGCAAAGAAGAAAGGTACAGTATAAGGAGTCAAGGAATGGTGGATGATTCATCACATTCATATGCTTCTTGAGATCCTGCAATTGGGAATTGTGCAAAGTGGCCTGCTTTGCCAAGATTGAAGCACTTGCCATACTGCAACACTCCAATCTTAATGGGCATGCTGTCGCTCTTGGCCCTCTTTCTCTAGCCACCGCAAAATGAATTCTGGCTGTTGGTGTGAGCCTGTTGTACGCATCCATCGAACCCCTTTTCTGTTGCGGTCATCTCTGGGAGGTTTTCTAGGACGTGCATCACTGTCACAGCGCATGCGTTGTCTATGAGTCCGTTGCTTAAGTGGAAGCTCAATTTCTTAAATACGAAGACACAGTTGACTACAATCTGAAGAAACCTTTGGCTCTACTTGCTGACGCTATTTCTTTTGCGAAGCTGATGAATTGACGCACACGTTTTTCCTCATGTCACCCATGGTGAAGTTCCTAACGAATGACTCTTTGAAGTCCTTCCATGAGGTTGGCCATCTCAGAATAGGATCACCGTTGGTGCACATTGAAGCCAATCGGGTTGAGATTTTGATCGCGGACATTGTAGTGCAGGCCATTGCTTCCCGAATGCCATGTGGATTGAATCGCATCACGTCCATCCACAAATCCAACGATTCCCCTCTTTTTAAGGTCATGACGTAACCACAGGATATCTTGTACTTTGAAGCTTCCATTCAGATGGCGGTGAGCTAAGGCTCTGGTCCGAGTATCCAGGCATGCGGATCTGGCTCATATCTCTTCGATGGGTTGAATGACCCCGTCTTGGGCGGGCATAGGATGCCTACCACAACTCTTGGTGCGCTGGCAATGGCTATTGGTCTTGTTACTTGATGCTTTACCAGCTCCTCACTGGGTACGCATTCATCTTAGCCTGCATGCTGGTGAGAACCTTCTGTGAAGCAGCACTTGTTTCAACTTCAACTTACGCGTCAAATTTTGTGGTCATCATGAACATTCCGGGTAAAGCAGTCTTTGCAACTCGTAAAGTTTCTTCCTCAACGGGTCATCTATTTGTTGCCCTGTCACCGGAATGTGTTTTCCGCCAAAGAGACAATATGCATAATCTTCTACCCTCACAAGAAAGAAGTTACCACACAAAGAAACTATGCCGATAAGTCAAGGTTGGCATTGTGTGCTAGCCTCTACCCAAAGGTGCAAGCACCAACAGGTAGTAACGGCGACCAAAGGGAGGCTAGTACACACCTTCTAGTGTATGTGGAGACGTAGATTCTTCTTCGGTGAGTATCCAACACGTGTGCACAATTAGGAGCAATGTGTACTTCTTATTCAAGTGTCAACATACAAGAGGTCGTTGAGCCGTGTATGGCTCCATACAGTCCAGGGATGAATGTTATTGCCTTAACATCATATAGCTTATCTTCCCAATTTTCTAGCATGCTAAGAACCACATAGTTCTGTGGGAGAATGGCCAAGATGAACTATAACAATCTACTTTTGGAAGCACCACTACTAGCAGTGATCGCCCCCCGAAGCACCGTTTCTCAATGTAACATGTTGGTGTCAACCGGCCTTCAGCAACGGACTAAATAAGAAGGCCGACGCAATGACACTTGCCTTCTGCTCCTAGTCTTGAAACTAGGAGATATAACCCTCAGAATTATGGTTCCACACTGAGCATAGGAATCAATTCCTTACACTGTGTCCTTAGCACATGGTCACTTGTTCGCAAGGAGCTAGCTCTTTGGGCTTAGACCAACCAATGCTTCTTTAGTGCCTGCCTCTAGGGGACAACTCTGTGAGGAGTCTCAAAGGTAAGAAATTCAATGAATAACAGGCAACCTACAAGTACTTATAGTCCTAGAGCCAACCTCTAGCCTAGGCGCGTAGTGGCTCCTTGGATGAGCCACTTTTGGGGGCAATCTGGATTGCATCATCCCCCTACCTATATGGCGCTCACTGTGACCGCCAAGTGACGCCAGCCACCATGAAGGACCGTAGAATATTCTAAGATGTCTCTTAGAACCTTCCTGACCCCCTTTGGATCACAAAGAAAACTAGTCAATAGGCTTGGATTTGACCCAATCACCTCTCGCTCTTGAGACTGACTCTGGAACATCTAGACCACAAGAAGTCGCCCTATGCAGTATTTGCTGGCTATACTATAAAGTTTAGAACAAGGGGACTTGCTCCAAAGGATCAGTGCATGCCTTGTCTATGTACACCAGAATTATAGGACATACTCCAAGGGACTAGTGCATGCCTAGTCCGTCATGTGCCTACCCAAATGTCAATTATGGACAAGGGGCATATCAGGTTAACAAACGCTCCGTTGTACCTCTGTCCATTTACTGTGAGATATCTCCTCTCTCCAGATGTCTTGGCCTTAGTCTTTGTTGGCTACGTTGACCATACCGATGCCTCGGGTGCCTGGACAATGCAATTCGCTATCAAGCGCCTTGGTCATGCACTCTGCGAGAATCTTCTTGGTCTCCACATATTCCAGGTCTACAATCTCCTTTGCGACCAAGTCACGTGAGTAGTGGTACCTGATGTCGATGTGTTTGGTCCACCGAGACATGACGTCATCTTGTGCCATATTCATGGCATTCTTGTTGTCGATGTGAACCTTTGTTGCTTTCGTCTATGGCACTTTCATCTCAGATAGCCACTGTGTCTTCTTGCATGCTTTTGATAGAGCGATGTACTCTGCCTCAAGAGTAGAGAGGGAAACACAATCTTGTGTTTTGCTTGCCCAAGAGAATACACCACAGCTCAAGAGGTAGATGAAGCCTGAGGTGGAATTTTTATCATCGATTCTTCCTCCCCAGTTGGCGTCCCTATAGCATACAAGCCGCAGCGGGTCAGATCCCTTTTAGCCTCCAAACTAGAGTCCATGTGTCGTGTCTTCTATAGATAGTGCATGATGCGCTTAACTGCTTGCATGTACTGTGGCCCTAGATTGGCCACAAACTTGCTCAATTCTCCCACAACATAGCAAATGTTTGGGCGTGTTCCTACCATGGCATACATGAGGCTGTCAACCGCAGACTGGTAGGGAATATTCTCTATGTCACGCCGTTCTGCTTCTGTGATGGGGCTCATGGAGGAGGAGAGCTTGATGTCTGTTCTCATAGGTGTTTTTATGGGCTTGCAGTCCTCCATGTTGTAGCTCTTGAGGTCCTTCATGATGTACTTGGTTTAATTCAGTTCAATGGTTCCTGCTGCTCGATTGCGGTGGACGGCTATCTTAGGTACAACACGAGATGCCCCATGTCCTTCATCTTGAACCTGCTGCTTGGATCTGTATTCAGCTTGTTCAACAGCTCAATTGACAATAAACAGATGATCAGGTCATCCTTGTACAGTGCAACCAGCATCAAGCCTTGCTCATCCTCCCACAAGTAGACACTAGGGTCTTTCTGGCCGTACGTGAAGGTGAGCCCGGCCATGAAGTCGTCTATCTCCTTGTACCACATCCTTGGGGCATGTTTCAGCCCGTAGAGTGCTTTCACCAGTTTGTAAACCTTGCCCTCTGGATCTTTCACTCCCTTGGGAACTTCCATAAGCACTTCTTTGTCAAGCTTCTCATAGAGAAAAGCCTTCTTGACAACCATCTGGTAGACCTCCAGATCTTTTGCAACAGCGATGTCCAATATGGATCTGATGGAGACAAAGGTGACGGTAGGCACGAAGGTCTCCTCGTACTCTGATCCTGCAATCTGGGAAAACCCCCTTGCCACAACTCTTGCCTTGTACTTTTCAATAGTATCGTCCTATTTGAAAACTTTCCGGAGTACCCACTTTGACCCCACCACGCGGGTGTTTGGAGGCCTTTCCACTAGAGCCGATGTTACATTCTCTTCAATGGACGCGAGCTCGCTATCCATTGCCTCTTTCTACTTGGTTGCATCTGGCATGTTCATAGCCTCCGCTATGGTCACAAGCTCTCCCTGAGCCATGACCAACTGAGTCCGGTCCATTCCGCACTCTCAACATCGTACTTAGGCCGAGGTTTCTTTTGATGCGTACTACGCCGGAGTGTTCCTGGTGGTGCTTCAAGGCTTAGTTGATTCTGTTGCTCTTGTGCTGCTAGTGATTTGTTGTTGGAGGAAGAGCCACCAGCCTCAGAGTTTGACTAAGAGGCCTTAGACAATGCAGACTCAGTATCAGAGTCCGTTGCTGTGTTAGTTTGAGTAGCCACTCTCCCTCTCACACCATAACTCTGCTTCACTGGCACCATATGCCAGTTCTCGGGTGCTTGATCACCTGACTCGAGCAACACAACCCATTGTCCTGATTTGGGAGTATGGACAGGATCCTGTGGCACTCCCTTGCCAAGCATCCTTACATCAAACTCGATGTCTCGGCTTCTGATGAGCTTTCCAGCTGCTTGTTCTCACAATATGTATGCCTTGTGTGCAGTGTTGTATTTGATCATTACACGCTTGCAAGCAAGTGCATCCAGCTTGCCACTTCCTTCTCTTGCTTGGATCTTTGCCCAGGCAGTGCAACCAAAAACTCTCAAGTGTGAGGGGTCTGGCTTCTTCCCTGACCAAGCCTCTTGTGGCATCCTCAGCTGCTTCTCTTGCTGCTTCTTTCCATGTCTTCCAAGCACGACTGCCGGAGTGACATTCACAAGGTAGCAAGCAGTTCTTAAAGCTTCAGCCCAGAAGCAAGGTGGGAGTTTGGCGTCAAAGAGCATGCTTCGTGTCATGTTGAGGATAGTATGGTTCATCCGCTTAGCATCACCATTGCTCTTGGGGGTGTAATGCGTGGTAGTCTGGTGGTTGATGCCGTGTTGGCTCAACCAGCCTTTGCACACCTCGTACTCACCACCGTTGTTAGTGCGTAGTGCCTTGACCTTCTTGCTTGTCTGCCGCTCTACCATGGCGACAATCTCTTACAGGTTCTCCTTGACCTCTCCCTTTTTCTCGAGGAAGTTGATCCACATCTTGCAACTGTGGTCATCAATGAAGGTCACAAAGCACTTGCTGCTGCTATTTGAAGGAGTGCACAATGGTTCGCAAACATCACACTGAATTAGATCTAAGATTGCTGTCGCACTTTGCCCATTACGCTCAAAGGGCTTCCTATTTGCCTTTCCTTGGAAGCATGGCTCACATAGCTTCTTGCACTTTCCCTCATCCTTTGCCTTACATCCCTCTACCCCATGAACCACTTTGTGCTGCTGCACAGCGTGCAGTGTGCTATCAGCCATATAGCCAAAACAACTGTGCCACAGCTCGGCATCTGAATCAAAGGTGGAGTTAGCCGCCATGGTGACGGCCTGTGGTGCAATATCAGGCGTTGGTGACTTGAGCTCTTCAACCGCCGCATATCTCTCATTTACACTCTTGAGGGATATCATCTGTGTACGTAGAGCCCATCAAATCTTTGCACTTATGCGACAAGACTCTCCTTGGGATCGAAGATTTTTGTGTCCTTGTTCTTGACAATCACGGCCTTCTCCTCCGTGAAGACAACCGTCATGTCGTGGTCTGCGATTTTGGACACCATCAATAGGTTTGCTGCAAAAGACGGCATGCAGAAGACGTTCTACAGCTTCAAGTGTTTTTCAGCACCATTCACATTGATGTTGATCAACTTATCTCCCTCCCCCTGGCCATGCTCCATTAAGTGCATTGATAACGCCCAGGGCAAGATGCACCTGTCCACTTACCCTTGGTCTTCCTCTCGTACGTCCGCCCCTCTGGACTTGGTCCACTCTGTTGTCATGGGTCCTCTTCCTATGGAGTCCATCAGGGAGCATGGTTGCTATGTCCTCATCCTCACTAACGACTATTCGTGCTACTGCTCGGTCTTCAATCTTCAGCAGAAGAGCGATGTCAATCCTGCCCTTTGAGACTGGCTTGTCCATGCGGAGGGCGAGTGTGGTTGCTCCCTTTGCCGCTTCCATTTTGATTGCGGTGGCGAGTACATGGGAGAGTCCACAACATTCCTTGCCTCCAGCGGCATCCATCACGAGACATTGGCGCCCTACACTCTTGTCCGGAATGGCGTCCACGAGCGGTGGAAGTAAACCATCAATGACGGCCTCTGCACCATACAGGTTGAGTCTAGCCTGTCCGATGGCTTCTACTACAAATTCATGTCCTGCATAACTCGGGTGTAGAACGGGATTCCCAACAGACCCATTCTCCACCAGTTCATGCAATACCAGCACTGCTCTAGTGAGCGGGCTGACCTCCGCCCGGCTTGCGTTTGGGACTACATGACCATTGTGTGGTTGCTTGCCCCGTGGCAGGGCAGAAATCTTTCCCCCTGAGGGCGTCTGTGTACCTTCTTTGGTGTCTCACATCAATCCAAAGCCAGGCGCTTCTGGGATCCCTCCCGGCACTGCATCATGAAGTCTTGCGATACTCTCGTCTTTGAGGAGATGTTTTCCCATGACCTCATTTGCTCTGGCTTGTCGATGTCTCTCCCTTCATGTGGGGGAGTGGTGAGTCCTTCCTCCATCCTTCTGCTTTTGGATGGCACATCACCTGCGTCTACTGGTCCCTCTAGGTTAGCAGCCCCAGTCCCATCCAGTGGACCCTGCGAGCCGGCATCCCCAATTGTGTCCGTGGTCCCTCTGAGCCAGTATCCCCAGTCGTGTCTATTGGTCTCTTCGAGCCGACAGCTCCATTCATGTCACATGGTCCCTCCAAACCAATTGCCCCGTCCGCATCCGCTGGTCCCTCCGAACCAACGGTGTTGGTTGCGTTCAATGGGCCCTCCGGGCCGGTAGCCCCGTCTGCATCCACTGGTCCCTCCACGCTGGTAGCCTCATTCATGTCCGTTGGTCCCTTCAGGCCAACAGCTTCGCCCGCGCCTGCTAGTCCCTCTGGAATAGTAGCCCCATCCACATCCACCAGCCCCTCCGACTTACTTTTGGCTGCCCCCTCTGTGCTGTCTCCTGCTCTACCGCGCTACACACATGGCCAAACCGGTAGCCTCTGACCCAGGCCGTTAGTGAGCTTGCAGACTACCTCACATCGCCTTGTGGTGCCTTGTCTCCTCGTTGCCCAACATGTCTCGTCCACTCATTTGGTAGTGAGAGGGGACCCTGGCACCAAGGCCCTCCGCTTAACCACTTTGTCCATCATTGTAGACCTCCACCCGGGCTCCGTACTATCCTGTTATTCCTGAGTCACGTGGCCTGAGGCTCCGGTCTAGAAAGCAGCGCCGACACAATGGCAACTGCCGACCGTCCAAGGGATTTTCACCCAAGGATCACGATCACCCCCAAGGAATTGACTATGCCTCTGGTGAGACCTAGCTACCCAGGTGCTTTCGCTCAAGGTCTTAGGGGCTCCCGCCCTCTAAGCCTTCTTCTTCCTTGGTGTGAGAGCCCAACAAACTAAGTCAGCACTCTCACACGAGCAAGATTACAACCACCTTAGCAGTTCATATCAAGCTCAGTCTCAAGCGCACAGCTCAAACAAGAGACATCAAGTGAAGGAGTAGTTGAGACAATGGCAAGTACAAGGCATGAATAGCTGAGGAGTGCCTTTGGCAGCCAAAGCGTGCACGCCTCGGCTAACCCAAAGCGTGCGCGCCTTTGCCGATGTCACTCCTTAAGTTAAGGGGGTCATCCCCTCAATGAGGGAAGACATCCCATGATCCAAGGCACATCTTGCATCTTCCAATCAGACCGTTGGATCAGCCCGAAACTTGGAAAGTTGACAGTTTGACACCTGCTCTTTCCATCGGTATGGTCAGATTGACAATCTGAATAGCCATCATCAGAAAAACCCAGGGGACTTATCCTTGAACGAGGACAGTGCATGCCTGGTCTGTTGGACAGGACCCAGGGGACTTGCTCCACATGAGCAATGCATGCCTGGTCCGTCTACTACTTGGCAACTCTGGAGACTAGTGGCCAAGGGGCATTCATGTAACAACACATGTCTCGTCCACTCATTGGTAGTGAGAGGGGACCCTGGCACCAAGGCCCTCCGCTTAACCACCTTGTCCATCATTGTAGACCTCCACCCGGGCTTTGTACTATCCTATGCCATACTCAATCAAGAGCACAAGCATGCCGTCATGACCGTACTCACGCGCATCCCACCTAGGGCTCGAGATGCACAGACCCTTGCACTCTGCTCTTCAGCACATCCGTAGGACCCAGCTACCTTGGGCAAGGCTTGTGCTTCCTCCAAGGCTGCGCACTTGGACTTTGTGTACGCCAATGAGCTCGCTGCTATCCAACATCATCACATGTACGACCTCGTCAATCTCCCTCCTGGTTAGAAGGCCATCGGTACCAAATGGGTCTTCCGGCACATATGGATGCCGGATGGGTCCTTGGAAAAGTACAAGGCCCGCCTTACTGCCAAGGGGTTTGCTCAGGTCCTTGGGGCCGATTACGACCTGATCTTTGCCCCAGTTGGTCGGCTCTCCACAAGCCAGGCGCTCTTTAGCTTGGTTACCCAATACGCGTGGGAGTTACGTCACATAGATGTGAGCCACACTTTCCTCCATGGCTCGTTGGAGGATGAGGAGCTTGAAATGGTGCAGTCTCATGTTTTAACGACGTCACTGGCAAAGTCTGGCGACTGTTGAAGGTCCTCTATGGCTTGAATCAGTAACCTTGGTGTTGGAATGAGGAGATTAGTCGCACGCTTCTCCACGGCGGCCTCCTTTGCAGCACTGCTGATCCCGCACTACTCATCAGTGCGCAAGGCCAGACCTATGTCGTTGTCTTGGTCTACGTCGATGACCTCCTCATTGTGTTACCGGACACAGCTGTTATCTGAGTGTCAAGGACATGGTACACACCGCCTACCAGATGAAGGACCTTAGGATTGCCCGAGTCTTCTTGGGTATGGAGCTCGAGCATGATCGCACCCAGGGCATCATGCATGTCCACTAGGCTGCCTTCGTGCAGACTCTGTCCGCTTGCTTTGCCGAGGACCTACCCCTCTTGCCAAGGGCATCCTCACCCATGTCACCCGATGGCCAGATTAAGCTAAAGAAGCCTGATCTAGCCGTTGTGCGGATTACAGTTGACGTGACCACGTATTTGCAGGTCATCGGGTCACTGTTGTTCCTGGCAACGATGAAGCACCTAGACATCGCGTTTGCCATCAACCTCCTAGCCCAATTTTCCTAGTATTCACGTCACCTCCACTTTCAGGCCGTGATCTGAGTACTACGCTATGTCTTCTTGACTCCACGGCGAGGTCTCATGTTCTGCCGATAGCCATTTGTTGTTGCGATGGGCTACACCGGCAGCAACAAGGCCGGCAATCTGAACGATAAGAGCCGCACTAACTAGATTTTGTAATTAGCAGTACGGCTGTGTTCTCGCGTACTAGCAAGTAGGGGTCCATTGCACGTAGCAGTGCTGAGGCTGAGTATGTGGCCCTTGGCTCAGGCATATGTGAGAGCAAGTGGTTGCATCGTTTGTTGGCCAAGTTGCGTCCGTCCGTCACATCCATCACGTTGCTCTGTGACAATGAGAGTGCCATGGCCATCACAGACAATGACGGCGTGCATCACACAGATAGAGAGTGCATCAATGTTGAGTATCACTATGTGCGTTCGTTGTTGCATGACGGCAGCGTCAGCATCATGTGGGTTGAGACAGCATGACAGCTGGCTGACTCATAAACCAAGGCACTGAAGCGCACCTTGTAGTCAAAACGTGACCGTGTACTCCACACCCTCAACCTGTGAGAACCCCTTTGCTGTCAGGCGCACCTTGCAGTGATCTAGGGAGCCATCCTACTTCAACTTCGTGCGCAAGACCCACTTTGCCTGCACGACCTTGCGGCCAGGTGGTAGGTCAACGAGCTCAAGGACACCGTGGTCTGCGAGGGCAGCAAGCTCCTCTGAACACACAGTCCGCCACTGGTCAAAGTCAAGGCCGACCAAGGCCTGTCAGAGAGTGCTCGGGTCTGGGCCCAACGAAGACGAGCCCTGCGCGACAAGAGCCAAGGCACAAGGTGAGGGGGTGACACAAATTGAGGCCGTCTTTGCATCAACGGTGCAGACATGCTTGTACGCAATCAGGGCGCCACCAGTCGGGCAACCAAGGTGGACCTCCTTGAGGCCCCGTGTGCTGAGACCGAGGGCCATCGTGGCAGGGTCACCGCTGCGAACACTGCAAGAGGGCAAGGGACGCAAGTAACTGTCAATGCGCCAGATAGCAACGGTCTAGAAAACGGGTCCCGACATGGGAGGCCGCCAACCGCTCTTGGTATTGCAACCAAGATAACATATCACCCTCGAACGAGGGATCCACACTTTAGGTTCGTTTGGTTTGTAACCTCACGAAGTCCGCATGTTGGTCTTTAGTGTCTACCTTTGGTTGGACACTCTGTGAGGAGTCTCAAAAGCAAGAACTGTAAATGGATGCATGCAAGGTACAGGCTTTTATACTTGCAGAGCTTTGCTAAAGCTTCTGCTTGTAGTGGCTCCACTGGAGCCAACCTCAACCTACATTCCTACTTGGCACGTCCTTAGACCGCCAAGTGTCATCCTCAAGG
>SZWC01003177.1:11937-29306 GCA_023375785.1 Penium margaritaceum | reverse complement strand
TCCACCCTTCTCTTTTGATGAGTGGTGGTTGGTGCCCGAGTCAAGGGCGAATGCCCCGGGCCTAAGGATCGTTGCGCCCATCATGGGCAGCCCCCTAGCCATCATGTTGGTGAGCTCCTTCTTCTCCTTTCCACCTTTGTTCCCGCCTTCTCTCTTGGGACTACGACAGTCCCTAGCCCAGTGCCCAGCCTTTCCACAGTTGTGACAGTTGCTGGGCTTCTTGGAACTCTTCCCGCCACCATTGCCTTTCCCTCCACCGCCACCGCTTCCGCTGTTGCCTTGACTGGAGCAAGAGCTTGCACTTTGTCCACCAAAGCGAAAGGCATAGGCTGAGATGTTTGCCTCGGCGCCACTGCGTCGCATGGACTCGTTGCGGACGTGTTCGGCAACAGCCTCGTACATCAGATCTGCCTCCTTCCAACCGCCAAAAACGGTGATCAAGGACCCCCAGCTTTCTGGCAGCGCCATCAGAAGGATCATGGCACGCATGTTGGAGTTGAGATTTCATTCCATTTGCTGGACCTCTTGCAGCACGTTGTCGAACGACTGCAAAAATGCGGGTATCGATTCTCCTTCNCTCACCCTCATCGACATCAACCGTTGGAAGATGAAGAGTCGGTTTGCTAGGGCATTCGATTGATGCACGCGTGCGAGTTTTGTATAGGCCTCGGCAGCCAATGTGCATCCTGTGATGTGGGAGTGTTGAGTCTCGTTGATGTCACAAGAATGGCGAGAGCCATGTTGTTCTTCATCGTCCATACTGCAAGGTCAGCCGCATGCGTCGTCACGGTCGCATCGACTGGTGCTATCTTGGTCCCTTTTAGGATGTCAAGGTAGCCACGCACGTTCATGACAATCTCAAACTGCCATTTCAACCAGGGAAAACCTGTCCCCGTGAATTTGCACATACCCGCCTCAAGGCGGGCTGGAGTCGGATCCGCCATTTCTTGTGGTCGCTCGTCTTTTCTACTTCACTGCTACTCTGCTTCGTTGAGGCCGATGAGGCTGATGAGGCTGCTAACTGCGACCGTTGTCAAAGGTGCAGTTGGTTCCGTTGCATACCCCTCCCGCCGATGATCGCCTAAGGCGATGGTGCCGTCGTGAGAGAACGGACTCGGGGTCATACTACCTTCTAAAAGAGGGATAGAGCTTAATCCCGTTGGGGCTCGAGGGTCTTGTCCAACATGGTCAGAGCGATTCCTCGTCCCCTAGTCCGCCACGTGCGCGCACCCTACGTGAAGAAGCCGATGAAACCGATGGAGCAGATGGAGCTGTCCGATGGTCGTGTCCCTGTTGTACCTGTGCGCCCTGCAAGACCACGCGCTAGTATGTCTTGGAAGCGTGCCTTAGAACCATAAGTGTGGGCCCATAACCCTTTGTCAATGCGCCGGATAGCAACGGTCTAGAAAACGGGTCCCGACATGGGAGGCCGCCAACCGCTCTTGGTATTGCAACCAAGATAACATATCACCCTCGAACGAGGGATCNATCCTGTGATGTGGGAGTGTTGAGTCTCGTTGATGTCACAAGAATGGCGAGAGCCATGTTGTTCTTCATCGTCCATACTGCAAGGTCAGCCGCATGCGTCGTCACGGTCGCATCGACTGGTGCTATCTTGGTCCCTTTTAGGATGTCAAGGTAGCCACGCACGTTCATGACAATCTCAAACTGCCATTTCAACCAGGGAAAACCTGTCCCCGTGAATTTGGACATACCCGCCTCAAGGCGGGCTGGAGTCGGATCCGCCATTTCTTGTGGTCGCTCGTCTTTTCTACTTCACTGCTACTCTGCTTCGTTGAGGCCGATGAGGCTGATGAGGCTGCTAACTGCGACCGTTGTCAAAGGTGCAGTTGGTTCCGTTGCATACCCCTCCCACCGATGATCGCCTAAGGCGATGGTGCCGTCGTGAGAGAACGGACTCGGGGTCATACCACCTTCTAAAAGAGGGATAGAGCTTAATCCCGTTGGGGCTCGAGGGTCTTGTCCAACATGGTCAGAGCGATTCCTCGTCCCCTAGTCCGCCACGTGCGCGCACCCTACGTGAAGAAGCCGATGGAACCGATGGAGCAGATGGAGCTGTCCGATGGTCGTGTCCCTGTTGTACCTGTGCGCCCTACAAGACCACGCGCTAGTCGGTCTTGGAAGCGTGCCTTAGAACCATAAGTGTGGGCCCATAACCCTTTGTCAATGCGCCGGATAGCAACGGTCTAGAAAACGGGTCCCGACATGGGAGGCCGCCAACCGCTCTTGGTATTGCAACCAAGATAACATATCACCCTCGAACGAGGGATCCACACTTTAGGTTCGTTTGGTTTGCAACTTCACGAAGTCCGCATGTCGGTCTTCAGTGTCTACCTTTGGTTGGACACTCTGTGAGGAGTCTCAAAGGCAAGAACTGTAAATGGATGCATGCAAGGTACATGCTTTTATACTTGCAGAGCTTTGCCAAAGCTTCTGCTTGTAGTGGCTCCACTGGAGCCAACCTCAACCTACATTCCTACTTGGCGCGTCCTTAGACCGCCAAGTGTCATCCTCAAGGCAGGCTCTAGTAAGCTTCCTAGAAGCTTCCTGTCCCAGTTTTGGCCACAAACAAAATTGCGGCCGTCGCGGGGTTTGAACCCGCGACCTCTGGTTTGAGACTCTGGTGCCTAATCAACCAAGCCAAAAAAGGTATGGTTCCTATGATGAGGCACAGGGGACATACCCATTATGGGAAGTGCATTCCTGGCCCATCTCAGAACAGACCAAGGGGACATACTCCATAGAGCAGTGCATGCCTTGTTTGTATGTGTAGCCAGCCAGCTAGGCAGTGGACAAGGTGCATACTATTTCAACAGTAACCATCTATTGTACGAGAGTATGTACTAGAGGGCGACTGAAGTGAAGAGTCGGCCAGTGTAGGGACAGCAAGTGAAGACACAACGGTTGGCTGAGCAGACGAGACAAGCACCGGGTGTGCCCGAGCCGCCGGCTAGGGAGGTGAGGAAGAAGCCGTGGATGTTGGAGCCACCAGCTGCTCAAGTGAGAGGGGCAGTGGTGAGGAAAGAGCCGGTGGCAAACCCAGCATTGGAAGGGACCCGGCCGGCTAGGGATCCGGAGCCGAGGCAAGAGGGGGAGAAACAGGTGAGGGATCCGAGGCTAGGGTCTGGGAAGGACCGACGGCAACAATAGCTGGGTCAGAGAGGGGTCCTGGCACTCAGGGGGAAACATCTGTGGACTCCTCCCCCGACCACGCAAGGGCCGGGACAGCCCGAAGCATGCGGGAGCGGAAGCGCCAGCATGCAGGCAAGGTTGCGATACAGAGGCTCTCAAAGAACGTAGAATCACAAGACTCAACAATGCGACAGCGGGACGGGTCCAAGATTTGCCATGCTTTGGAGCGGGGGGCAATCCCTACGGAGGTGCACAGGCGGCCACGTGGGGAGACCTTGGAGCCCTGCTGCTCCGGGATGTACCAGACGCAAGCAAGAGAGCCCCAGACATGCGCTAGGCGTAGGTCGGCACGGTGACCGTGCCATAGCTCATACAAAGTAGTGTGGCAAGGAAGAGGACCGTGCGGGATGTGATTCTACACCAAGGTCATGTAGGCAAATCCCTCTAAGGGAAATGCCTCAGGGAGACCGCAATCAGCCGACATCACACAGAAAAATCCTCCATCATGCAGTTCCACCACTCCGAGACGCTGGTCTCCAGGGGAGTGGCATGAGCACAGTAGCGGTGATTGGCCCCGCGTTCAGTGAGCCAGCGGTAAAGCTCGCCCATAAACTCCCCCTGACGGTCGGAGAAAAAGAGGTCAAGGGTCTGATGCGATTGGCACTCAACCATAGCCAGCGCTGGACAGTGGGGAAGATGCTACTCCTTTGACAGAGACTGTAGACCCAGAGCATGCGGGTGAAGTCATCCGTTAGTGTAAGGATGTACCGCTCACGGTCATCATTAAACTCCGTAGGAAGCGGGCCAAGAAGGTTTGAGTGGACCAGCTGAAGGGGCCGAGTGGACCTCGGAATGGAGTCTGGGAAGGGAGAGCGGTGTATCTTGCCTTCTGCACACGCGAGATAGTCGTTCTTAGACGGTGCCACAAAGGAGGCTACATCAACACTGAGCACGAGAGTGTCACACACAAGGCGCTCAACCGCATGAAGGTGGACATGACACAGACAATGGTAAAGAAGGCAATGCTGGTCAGGGGACAGGGTACCGGTGACAAAGACACTCGCGGTCAGGCCAGGTGGTAGGGGTGACGCGGGGAAGCGAGAGCAAGTGACATGATAAAGCTCATGACGGAGCTCACAGCCCAGGACAACCTTGCCAGAGGCCTGGACAGAGACAGTGTCGTCATCGCCGAAGTGGGTGACACCCAGCCCCACGCGGGTTAAACCACGAACAGAAAGGTGGCTGAGCGCAAGATCAGGCACAAACAAAACTTCAAAGACGTACACGGGGCCAGCCAGACCACTGAATTGGAAGACACTAACACCGCGCACTGGTACCTCCTGCCAAGCTGCTTTGCGGATAGAACAGACAGAATCGACATGACCAAAGACAATGAACATGTCACGACGACAAGTCATGTGGTGGGTGGTGCCAGAATCAATGATCCATGAGCCATCAGCAGTCCTGGTGGACGTGGTGATGGAACATTGGGCAACAGAGCACAACGACTCAAAAGGGATGTCACTGGGGCGCTGAGCCTGCAGAACATGCAAGAGACGACGCTGGCAATCATCCAACCATGCCAGCTCATCAGGACCATCAAGCCACTCCGACTCTACAGAAAACACAGCCGTACGATCATCAGCGTGCAACTCCCCAGACATAAAACCAGCAGTGGACACAGTTGGCTCAATCACGTGTATACCTCCCTGAAGGGTGCAAACGACCTACTTGAGCTCTGGAAGGCGTCGGGCTGTATAGTCANGGTGGGTGGTGCCAGAATCAATGATCCATGAGCCATCAGCAGTCCTGGTGGACGTGGTGATGGAACATTGGGCAACAGAGCACAACGACTCAAAAGGGATGTCACTGGGGCGCTGAGCCTGCAGAACATGCAAGAGACGACGCTGGCAATCATCCAACCATGCCAACTCATCAGGACCATCAAGCCACTCCGACTCCACAGCAAACACAGCCGTACGCTCATCGGCGTGCAACTCCCTAGACATAAAACCAGCAGTGGACACAGTTGGCTCAATCATGTGCATACCTCCCTGAAGGGTGCAAACGACCTACTTGAGCTCTGGAAGGCGTCGCGATGTATAGTCAGGACGGGTCGCGGGGCGTTGCGACGGGTGAAGCACCGGCGGAAGACTCTGAGGTGGAGGAGACACCAGACAAGGAGGCAGAACGGGCCTAGTAGGCATAGCAGATCCCATGCATGATGGGCTGCTAGTCGATGGGGCGACCAGTCAGACGAGTACTGACGCTATAGCAATGGGGGCCGCCGTAGCTGTAGCAGGTCAATTGTCCGCTGCTGTAGCTGCCGGAGCCACCCCCATAAGTTGCTATCCCCTATCCTTCCCCCTTCCTACCGCTATTGCACCCCTTACCCTTCTTTCCTTGCAT
The DNA here is from genome assembly GCA_023375785.1 of Penium margaritaceum. Lineage (NCBI taxonomy): Eukaryota > Viridiplantae > Streptophyta > Zygnematophyceae > Desmidiales > Peniaceae > Penium > Penium margaritaceum. Next base: position 23,744 of record SZWC01003177.1, on the reverse strand, counting down.
GAATGATGCACTCGCGGGAGTGGAGGAGGAAATGGGCGTCGATGAGGTTTGAGAGGTGCTGGAGGAAGAGATCTGTTGAAATAGTATGCACCTTGTCCACTGCCTTGCTGGCTAGCTACACATACAGACAAGGCATGCACTGCTCTATGGAGTATGTCCCCTTGGTCTGTTCTAAGATGGGCCAGGAATTCACTGCCCATAGTGGGTATGTCCCCTGTGGCTCATCATAGGAACCATACCTTTTTGGCTTGGTTGAATAGGCGCCGGAGTCTCAAACAAAAGGTCGCGGGTTCAGACCCCAAGAAGGCTGCAATTTTCTTTGTGGCCAAAAATGGGACAAGAAGCTTCTAGGAAGCTTACTAGAGCATGCCTTGAGGATGACACTTGGTGGTCTAAGGACACGCCAAGTAGGACTGTAGGTTGAGGTTGGCTCCAGTGGAGCCACTACAAGCANAAGCTTTAGCAAAGCTCTGCAAGTATAAAATCCTGTACCTTGCATGCATCCATTTACAGTTCTTGCCTTTGACACTCCTCACAGAGTGTCCAACCAAAGGTAGACACTAAAGACCAACATGCGGACTTCGTGAGGTTGCAAACGAACCTAATGTGTAGATCCCTCGTTCGAGGGTGATATGTTATCTTGGTTGCAATACCAAGAACGGTTGGCGGCCTCCCATGTCGAGACCCGTTTTCTAGACCGTTGCTATCCGGCGCATTGACAAAGGGTTATGGGCCCACACTTATGGTTCTAAGGAACGCTTCCAAGACCGACTAGCGCATGGTCTTGCAGGGCGCACAGGTACAACAGGGACACGACCATCGGACCGCTCCATCTGCTCCATCGGCTCCATCGGCTTCTTCAGGTAGGGTGCGCACACGTGACGGACTAGGGGACGAGGAACAGCTCTGTCCATGTTGGACATGACCCTCGAGCCCCAACTGGATTAAACTCTACCCCTTTTTTAGAAAGTGGTGCGACCCCGAGTCCGTTTTCTCACGACTGCACCATCGCCTTAGGCAATCATCGGCAGGAGGGGTATGTAACGGAACCAACTGCACCTTTGACAACGGTCGCAGTCAGCAGCCTCATCAGCCTCATCGGCCTCAACAAAGCAGAGTAGGGGCAAAGCATAGAAGACAAGCAACCGTAGGAAATGGCGGATCCGACTCCAGCCTGCCTTGAGGCGGGTATGTCCAAATTCACGGGGACAGGGTTTCCCTTGTGGAAATGGTAGTTTGAGATTGTCATGAAAGTGTATGGCTACCTCGACAACCTAAAAGGGCCCGAGACAGCACCCGCCGATGCGACGGTGACGACGCATGCGGCTGATCTTGCAGCATGGATGATAAAGAACAACATGGCTCTCGCCATTCTTGTGACGTCCATCAATGAGAATCAACACTCCCACATCACAGGCTGCACGTTGGCTGCCAAGGCCTACGCAAAACTCGCACGTGTGCATCAATCAAACGCCCTAGCAAATCGACTCTTCATCTTCCAGTGGTTGATGTCGATGAGGGTGAGCGAAGGAGAATCGATACCCGCATTTTTGCANGATCCCTCGTTCGAGGGTGATATGTTATCTTGGTTGCAATACCAAGAACGGTTGGCGGCCTCCCATGTCGAGACCCGTTTTCTAGACCGTTGCTATCCGGCGCATTGACAAAGGGTTATGGGCCCACACTTCTGGTTCTAAGGCACGCTTCCAAGACCGACTAGCGCATGGTCTTGCAGGGCGCACAGGTACAACAGGGACACGACCATCGGACCGCTCCATCTGCTCCATCGGCTCCATCAGCTTCTTCAGGTAGGGTGCGCACACGTGACGGACTAGGGGACGAGGAACAGCTCTGTCCATGTTGGACATGACCCTCGAGCCCGAACTGGACTAAACTCTACCCCTTTTTTAGAAAGTGGTGCGACCCCGAGTCCGTTTTCTCACGACTGCACCATCGCCTTAGGCAATCATCGGCAGGAGGGGTATGTAACGGAACCAACTGCACCTTTGACAACGGTCGCAGTCAGCAGCCTCATCAGCCTCATCGGCCTCAACAAAGCAGAGTAGGGGCAAAGCAGAGAAGACAAGCAACCGTAGGAAATGGCGGATCCGACTCCAGCCTGCCTTGAGGCGGGTATGTCCAAATTCACGGGGACAGGGTTTCCCTTGTGGAAATGGTAGTTTGAGATTGTCATGAAAGTGTATGGCTACCTCGACATCCTAAAAGGGCCCGAGACAGCACCCGCCGATGCGACGGTGACGACGCATGCGGCTGACCTTGCAGCATGGATGATAAAGAACAACATGGCTCTCGCCATTCTTGTGACGTCCATCAATAAGAATCAACACTCCCACATCACAGGCTGCACGTTGGCTGCCAAGGCCTACGCAAAACTCGCACGTGTGCATCAATCAAACGCCCTAGCAAATCGACTCTTCATCTTCCAGTGGTTGATGTCGATGAGGGTGAGCGAAGGAGAATCGATACCCGCATTTTTGCAGTCGTTCAACAACGTGCTGCAAGAGGTCTAGCAAATGGAATGAAATCTCAACTCCAACATGCGTGCCATGATCCTTCTAATGGCGCTACCGGAAAGCTCGGGGTCCTTGATCACCGTATCTGGCGGTTGGAAGGAGGCAAATCTGACGTACAAGGCTGTCGCCGAACACGTCCGCAACGAGTCCATGCGACGGACTGGCAGTGAGCCAAACATCTCAGCCTATGCCTCTCGCTTGGATGGACAATGTGCAAGCTCTCGCTCTAGTCAAGGCAACAGCGGAATCGGTGGCGGTAGAGGGAAAGGCAATGGTGGCGGGAAGAGTTCCAAGAAGCCCAGGAATTGTCACAACTGTGGCAAGGCTGGGCACTGGGCTAGGGACTGCCGTTGTCCCAAGAAAGAAGGCAGAAACAAAGGTAAAAAAGAAGAAGAAGGAGCTCACCAACATGATGGCTAGGGGGCTGCCCATGAAGGGCGCAGTGATTCTTAGTCCCGGAGCATTCGCCCTTGACTCGGGCACCAATCACCACTTATGAAAAGAGAAGGGTGGATTTGTCTCCATGGCCGAATCTGTCATGCGCATCAAGTGTGCAAACGGCAACGTCGTCCAAGCCATGGGCGAAGGGGACAAGGTGATTATGTTCAACATGAACGGTGCGAAGAAGGCAGTCAACCTTCAAAAGGTGGTGTACACGCCCTCCTTCGTAGCCAACTTGCTGTCCATCTCACAAATTACCGACAACAACATGACAGTGGTGTTCACCAACAAGGAAGCGGTGGCCCTAAAAAACGAGGACATCCAGATTTTGTACACCAAAGACGATCTCATGCTTCAAATTCCAAGAGTCGACGGCCTCTACGTGCTTCAAACCAAAGTCACCAAGGCGTCGGATGAGGGACTCGCATGTGCCACCAAGACAGTGGAACCGGAGACAAAGGATGCACCACCGACAACCGCTGCAACCGCCACATCAACCAAGGACACTGACGCAAAGCTGTGGCACCGGCGATTTGGCCATGTGGCCAACAGCACCCTGAAGAAGATGCAAGAGCAAGAGGTAGTCCGCGGAATGGAAGGGTGCACCATGAAGCATGACGGAGGATGTGCATTGTGTGAACCATGCCTCCAAGCGAAGGCAAAGAAGAAGCCGTTTGGGAGAGGAGGTCAACGAACGGAGCACGTCTTGGAATTGATCCACAGTGACGTGTGTGGACCTTTCCGCACACCATCTAACGGAGGAAGAAAGTACTTCCCGACCTTCATTGATGACCACAGCCGCAAGTTGTGGATCTACTTCCTCAAAATAAAGGGAGAGGTCAAGGAGAAGCTCCTCGAGTTCGTCGCCATGGTGGAGCGGCAGACGTCCAAGAAGGTGAAGACGCTCCGAAGTGACAACGGGGGTGAGTACGAGGCATGCAAGCCTTGGCTCAAGCATCATGGCATCCGCCACAAGAAAACCACCCCATACAACCCCCAAAGCAACGACGTTGCCGAGAGGATGAACGAGACCCTACTCGGCATGGTGCAAAGCATGCTCTGCCATGCCAAGCTCCCACCTCGCTTTTGGGCTCAAGTAGCAACAACAGCTTGCTACCTCTTGAACCTCACACCAGCGACCGCCTTGCGGAAGCGTGGAAAGGAGCAGGACAAGCAGCTAAAGACCCCACAGGAAGCATGGTCGGGAAAGAAACCCAACGCATCTCATCTGAAGGTGTTCGAGTCAACTGCATGGGTGAAGATCCAGTCGGGAGGAGGTAGAGGCAAGCTGGACGCACGCTCCAAGAAGTGCATCATGGTTGGGTACGACACATCACACAAAGCCTATCGGCTTTGGGACCAGGCAGCAGGCAAGCTCGTGAGGAGCCGTGACGTCGTGTTGGACGAACGCACTCTTGGAGAGGGAGAGTTGCTGGACCCGATCCTCGCTCCCAAAGTGGGAGAGTGCATAGTGTTGCTTGAGTTTGGAGACCAAGCACCCGACAACTGGCTCGCTTTGCCAGCAGGTGGTGGAAATGGGAGAGTAGCTGCAAAGAATGATACAGCATCTCACATAGACGCAGATACCGAGGCGTGCGAGGCTTCCGAGTCTCACTTGGAGTCTGATGACTCTTCTAACGACGAAGACGTCGATAAACCACCACCTGTGGAAGCACCAGCACCGGAGAAAGAAGCAGCACCACTACCCCGGCGCAGTTTGCGACCAAAGAGAGCACCTTTGCGGTATGAGGATGATTGGACCGGCCTTAGCTGGTCGTGCATGGCTTAGGGAGAGCCATCCACAGTGGCGGAGGCCATGAATGGCCCAGATGCGGCCAAGTGGAAGGAGACAGTGGATAGCGAGCTCGCGTCCATTGCCGAGAACGGCACGTGCGTGCTGGTGGATTGACCCGACAAGGCCCACGTGGTAGGATCCAAGTGGGTCCTCCGAGTGAAGAAGAAGCAAGACGGCAGCATCAACAAGGGAGATGCAAGACATCCCCTACCAGTCCGCCGTGGGTAGCATCATGTACGCCATGGTAGGGACTCGTCCGGACATCTGCTATGCTGTGGGACAAGTGAGCAGATTCGTGGCCAACCCGGGGCCACAACATTGGCAGGCAGTCAAGCGCATCCTGCGCTACCTGCAGAAGACACGTCACATGGGCCTCATCCTTGGAGGCCAAGAAGGAACGAACCCCCTTCGCCTGAAGTGCTACACCGACGCTGAATGGGGAGGAAATCTTGACGACAGGAAATCCACCTCCGGATACATGTGTATCTTGAATGGCGCTGCCATCGCATGGGCCAGCAGGAAGTAGGATTGTGCTTCCGTGTCCACGGCCGAGGTAGAGTACATTGCTCTGTCTGAGGTGTGCAAGGAAACTCAATGGCTGCACAGCCTGCTTGACGAAATGACAGTGCCACAGAAGGATTCCACGGTCGTACACGTGGACAACATGAGCGCCATCTTGATGGCTAAAGACGAGATCATTTCCCGGCGAATGAAGCACATCGACATACGTTACCACTACTCACGTGACCTAGTCATGAGGAACGTGGTGGACTTGCAGCACTGCGAAACCAAGAGCATGCTTGCTGATTGCATGACCAAGCCGCTGGAGAGCGACTTGGACTCTGCAGGCATTCGTGGATTTGGCATGAGGAGTGCGGCAGAGGAAGGGTGAGTCCCAAGGCATTGATGGAGCCTAGTAAGCGACAGATGGACAGAGGTGTAAGGGAGACATTTGTTGAAATAGTATGCACCTTGTCCACTGCCTAGCTGGCTAGCTACACATACAGACAAGGCATGCAGTGCTCTATGGAGTATGTCCCCTTGGTCTGTTCTGAGATGGGCCAGGAATGCACTGCCCATAATGGGTATGTCCCCTGTGCCTCATCATAGGAACCATACCTTTTTGGCTTGGTTGAATAGGCGCCGGAGTCTCAAACAAAAGGTTGCGGGTACAAAATCCCGCGACGGCCGCAGTTTTCATTGTGGCCAAAACTGGGACAGGAAGCTTCTAGGAAGCTTACTAGAGCCTGCCTTGAGGATGACACTTGGCGGTCTAAGGACGCGCCAAGTAGGACTGTAGGTTGAGGTTGGCTCCAGTGGAGCCACTACAAGCAGAAGCTTTAGCAAAGCTCTGCAACTATAAAAGCCTGTACCTTGCATGCATCCATTTACAGTTCTTGCCTTTGACATTCCTAACAGAGTATCCAATCAAAGGTAGAAGCTAAAGACCAACATGCGGACTTCGTGAGGTTGCAAACCAAACGAACCTAAAGTGTGGATCCCTCAGTCGAGGGTGATATGTTATCTGGGTTGCAATACCAAGAGCGGTTGGCGGCCTCCCATGTCGGGGCCCGTTTTCTAGACCGTTGTTATCCGGCGCATTGACAAAATCACCACTACAGCCATACCAGCCAGGCTCTCCCAGTGAAGACGAGCCGCCTCAACTATCCTTGTCTCCTCCACATAGACGCACTTGGCCCACTAAAGCAGGGTGAGGCGATGGGAGCGACGCTCAAGGTCACAATGGCGGTAGATGGTGAACATGGCAACGTACAGCTGAAGACCCCTGCAAAATGGTGGTCAATGTGCCTGGCTGAGTGGGGCCCAGTGTTCCCAGCCGGGTGTAGAGCCGCATGGCCCTGTGCTAGTACTCTGTTGGAGACTCCGACTCACCTTGATAGAGCGAGTTGAAGTCTGCGACACGCTGGGCGCGGGTGGCTGCCATCTCACCCTCCAACAAGGTGAGAGCTAGGTCCCATGCACCACAGGGGTTAGCGACTGTGCCGCTGAAGTAGTCCCCGACGAAGGGGAACGTAGTCCAGCACAGAGTCCTCAGGGACAGCCATGGTCAGGCCATGCACAGCGCGTCAAGCCATCGCATACTGGCAGGGATCATCAGTCTGGTAACAACAATGATAGTACGGCGAGACCCCCTCCGCCATCGCCCATAGGTCAAAGCGCATGCACGAGGCATGGAAGCCAACCGCGGGGGAGTACTGTAGTGGTGGACTGTCAAAGTCCTTGGGTGGCTTCTCAGTGGGTAGGGCCACCTGAGAGGCCACCCGTGCGCAGGCCCTGCCCCTCCCTCTGAGTGTTACAACGTGTTGCGCCGCCTCCGATGCGTCCTTTGGGTCCAGAGTGCCGTAAGCGGGCACGTCCTGCTCCACTGGATCGTCTGTCTGGTGCTCGTCGTGCTCCTTGTTGCGGTCTGAGGCCTTGCTAAGGGACTCATCCATGGATTCATCGTTGGTTGCCACATACTCCATGTGCAACATGCTTCCATGTGACTGCCGGCGTGCCCGTGGCGTTTGCTGAACGACGACCTGTTGCGGTAGCAGTTTGAGAGTGTGTTGCATGTCTCGCAAGCTCGATCGAACGTTGTTTTGTTTTTCAAGTAGCCTTGCAATCGCACAAGTGCGTGGACTGGCTTGCTATGTCCATGGGTCCAATGCCAGCCGCAGAGGAGACCACGTCTATGCTGGGGTTCCCTGTCCCCTCTGTTTGCGAGATCTTGGGTGGCATGACTGCACTACTGCTGCTGATGTCGCTGCTATCAGCTATTGTTGGCCGTTTCCACCACCGCCATCGACACTATTGTCTCTAATGCCGTTGCTGTTGTTGTGGCTGTGGTGGCCCCTAGTGCTATGGCGGCCAATACCTCAGCCGCGGTGGTTGCTACTGATGCTATCGCTGCTACCGCGGCTGAGGCAGCTGCCACTGCTACCGTCGCCGCTGGACGCTAGCTGCTACCTGCTGCGAGCCGGCCGCTTCCCACCAGCCGCTACGCACCGGGCGTTGGCCATTGGTCGCTGCGGGCTGCTTGCCGATCGTCATCGGCCGCTTGTCACCGCCCACCGACCGGTCGCTGCCCGCTGCCCACTGCGCCCCGGCCACCGGCCGCTGCTCGCACCTTGCAGCCCGCTGCCCACTGCACCACGGCCACCGGCCGCTGCTCGCACCTTGCAGCCCGCTGCCCGTTGTCCGCCGGTGCGCGGGGTGCGGTCTGTGACGTAGCAGCGTGGGTCGCGCCTCTTAGCCAAAACTGCCGTCGCTCTTGCTAACGCTCATGTTGTCGCTGTCGCTAGTTCTCACGTTACCCCATGACGTAACGGCTGGTGGGTCCTCCCTGGACCGGTGCTGTGTCCTTGCTGGGCAGCCACGCAAGAGCTGTCTCACGTGCTCTGATACCATGAGAAACTTTCTAGAAGCTGCCTGATTAGACTGCTTACCCACTGTGTGTGACACCAAGCAGGATACGGCAAAGATCTAGTCAAACGACACACATAGGCGTCAAGTGCTTATCCACAGGAAGCACATGCAACGAGAACTAGACAAATGAGTCACACACACATAAACAAGGGCGACCACTCTCGGTTTGCACCTCACACTAGGGTAGCATTTCGCTCTGCCTCAACCAGCCATAAAACGGAAACAATCATAGCTCCGCGCCAACATGTTGGAATCAAGCATCGTCTGAATGGCTAGAACCAGAATTTGAAGCACTACAACCCTGAAGTAAGCATAGACAGAGATGTTGCACCCAAGTGCAGGCCGTCGAGCCCCGCACGGGCTCCACTCCTCATGGCGTCATTGAGCAACAGCAGAGCTCAGCCGCCATCGAGCCAACCTCAGGCATCTTCACGTGGATGGACATGAGCCGACAAGTCACAGTGGTGTGCAAGGACACCCACCAACAACTTCACCTTGGTCATGCCAAAAACTCTTTCTCACATGAATGATACTGGGCCCCGTGACTAAGGTTGTTGTACTGTTTTGAATCAATCATCATTCAAACCTGGACTCCAAAATGCAAATTCTTGTACACCCAAAAGCCAGAAGTCAATTCTCATGAACGAAGTGATTCTCGTGATATGAACAAATCCGATCAGTGGTAACACTCAGGGTCCACGTCACAGCCCAAACTGGATTCATATCAGAAAGCTCGCTTTGAGTTCAAATTCGGCTGTTGTAAAACAGTTCCTCATGTTTCAACTGTTCAAACATCTTTTGTCTGATCAGTACCTCAACTGGCTACAAAGATTATGTAGTTGCTGGGCAGTTTCCTAGTGCACGTGTGTATGAGGTAGCAAAAGGGCACAGAGACGCACATGGAACGCCATGGATGTGGGAACCACTTGCCTTTCAAAAACTTTGGACAAACCAAGACAAGAGTGTGAGAGGTGAGCGAGCGAGACTTAAGAACCGGTGAGCATGTACTCGTTGCGAGTAAGTCACTCGAGCGAGCACACACCGCCACCCGGGGGTCCAGCCCAACTGCTTTGAATTAATCCGTGCAGCTGCTGCTCACCAATGCATGGGCGAACCTGGCACGGTGGCCCCCTGAGGATCAGCACCCAAGAAATGCACCTCCCCCCGAAAACACTCAAGGCAAACAAGAACGATGCAGGGCACGGCAGTAAGAATGTACGTGTCCTAGCATCTCCCACATAAGAGATGGAGAATCAAGTCATGACCATGAAGGTGCCAGAAGGCACTCCTGGGTGAAGCACTTGGGTCAAGTCTTCAAAGATGCACATCATGGTAGGCTCGCTTGATGTCTTCCCAGGTGAGGCCATGTCAGTTAATCTGTACATGTGTATACATGGAGGATGAGACAAGAGGGCATAAAGATGTGAGTGGCCAAAAAACTTCAACACTCCCCCATGACGCGTAGGCAAACACCCCACACACATGAAGATTCAGGTTCATGAGATGAACAGAGCACGGGAGGCACATAGATTCACTCAACCTGGGTCATGGGGACAGATGAGGCCAACGGCATGAACATCACTTTTGAAAACATTGCGACTGAGTGCTTTGGTGAGGAATTCTGCTCTCTTAGAACGTGTGTCCACCCAAGTAACCTGGACAATGCCGACAGCAATGCACTCACGAACAAAATGGTGCTCAACATTGATGTGCTTCGTGCAGGAGTGATGCATGCCACTATTCTCGGCAATGGCCTTTGTGCTCTGATTGTCGCAACGCATAGTGATGCAACGGATGAGGACAAGCAAATGCTGCAGCAGGCGGCACAACCAGACAGCCTCACATGCGCCTACGCCAAGAGCAACATACTTAGCCTCAGTTGTACTACAGGCAATGCAGCATTGTTTGCCGCTCTTCCAAGAGACAGTTGTCCCACCCACCATGAAAATGTACACTGTTCGACTGCATGCATCGTGCTTATGTGCCTTGTCACTGTTAGTGAAGTCATGAACTATGAGTGAGGGTTGTCCACAAAAGTAGAGACCGATGCACGGTGTGGAGAGTGCAAAGCGGACGACTTGCAATGCAGCCTCAAGATGTCGCTCTCGTGGACACTAAGAGAACTGGAGTAGAAAGTTGACAGCAAAGGCAACATCAGTACGTGTAATGGTGGTAAGGTACATCAGCGAGCCAAAGACTCAAAGGTAGTCAATCACATCCACTGTCTCCCCCAGCTTTGAAATGTCGAGTGACCTCAATACTGACTGCCCCGCGGGGGTCATAGGTGTAGACGTAGTGGGAATGGCAGTGACTAGGGGACTGAAGCGCTCCCCCACGCTACGGACGTACGCAGCCTAGTGTACGTGCACAGTGCAACGTGCATGGTCACGCTCTAGCTCCATGCCCAAGAAGACAGGGGCTGGACCCAGGTCTTTCATCTTGTAGGCCAACTGCAAAAGGGATTTAGCANTGGGGGAAGAGCCCTCAGGCGACCTCCAGATGTGTAGCATGAGACACGGGGAACCGACCGCGCCAAGGAGGACTACATAGGAGAGGGAACAAAAGCGAGAGAGACGGGATGCACAACAGTTGCCCCAAGCGGAGACGAGGCACATGTGATAATCTGCTCAAGACAGGCTAGAGACGCTGGTGATGAGGCGGACTCAGTGACCAAGGGGGGGTCCCCAGTAGGAAGGACAGAGGAGCCGAAAGGTGGAGAGGCAGCGGACGAGGGAGACTCTATGGGAGCAGGAGACCCGGACAGCTTAGTGCTGGACAGTAGAGGAGGCAAGGAGGTGGCAAAGGGAACCGAGGGACGCACGTACGAGAGAGAAGAGACCCCAGATGGGAGGGAACTACCCCCACCCTGAGGGGGCGGAGAGAGGGACCCGCCCAAGTGAGGGACATCACATTCAAACAAGTGTTCAAAGAACAAAGCATCACAAGACTCAATGACACGACTGCGTGAGGGATCCTAGAAGCGCCAAGCCTTGGATACGGGAGAGACGCCAAGGAAGACACAGAGGCGACCGCGGAGGGAAATTTTGCCATCCCGATAATTGATGGGCAACCAGACAGAGGCAAGACACCCCCAAACACGAGCAAGATGGAGGTTAGCACACTGACCAGTCCAGAGTTCAAAGGAAGTGATGGTGTGGGGAGGGTGACCATGAGGGACTCGATTCCAGACCAATGTGATGTAGGACATAGCCTCAAAAGCAAACAGAGGAGACTGACCGGAGGCAGAAAGGAGGGAGTGTNGAGGCAACATACCCAGCTACAGATGCCGAGAGTGCGGAGTGGAACCCTTGTCCAACAAGAGAGTAGCCAAGGGCCGTGCTGGAATTGACCACAGAGGCAGCAGTGGACAGGCCAGAGGTCATGAGGCCAAGGGCACAGAGGCCAAGGTCACCAGAGACCACACGGTGAGACTATGGGGGAAGAGCCCTCAGGCGACCTCCAGATGTGTAGCATGAGACACGGGGAACCGACCGCGCCAAGGAGGACTACATAGGAGAGGGAACAAAAGCGAGAGAGACGGGATGCACAACAGTTGCCCCAAGCGGAGACGAGGCACATGTGATAATCTGCTCAAGACAGGCTAGAGA